>VZRL01004636.1:358996-380026 GCA_013397895.1 Origma solitaria | reverse complement strand
CGGGCGGCGCTTCCTGCGGAGCCGTGCGGGGCAGAGCGCAGCGGGGCCCGCGGGACACCCTCAGCCCGCCCCGCCCCGGCGGGGCCGCCCTCACCTGCGGCACAGCCCCTCGGCGGGCCCGGGGATGGAGGGGCGGGCGTGGGGCGGACGGCCGGAGGCGTGTCCAAGCGCTCGAATTCGAAAAACACGCTTCCCGCCGAGGCTTTGTGTTCCTGGGAGCAGGCGTGGGAACGGAGGGCTCCCGCTCTGACAGACCGCAATCGCCAGTCGTCGGGGGGTGTTTGCTGGGACCTGGTGAGGGGGAGTAGGCGGGCAGCAGGGCTCAGCCTTGCTTAGTGGTAGGACAACCAGTGCCACTCCGCAAGGGCCCTACTGGGGACAATTAGCATATGTAAGTAGACAAAGTTACTACTACGCATTGCTTCATTATGCACCCGCACGCAGCACGTTTGCGATGATGCCAAGCTGTGTGGTGGAGTCCCCCAGAGGGACCTCGACAGGCGTAAGAGGTGAGACTGTGCGAAGGCCGTGAAGTTCAACAAGGCCAAGTGCAAAGTCCTGCACCTGGGTCAGTGCAATGCCAAGCATAAGTGCAGGCTGGGCAGAGAATGGGCAGAGAGCAGCCCTGAGGAGAAGGACCTGGGGAGTACTGGTGGAGGAGAAGTTCAACATGACCTGGCAATGTGCATTTGCTCCCCAGAAAGCCAACTGTGACCTGGGATGCATCAAAGGAAGTGTGGACAGCAGGGCAGTGGAGGTGATTCTGCCTCTCTGCTCTGCTTTCGCTGTGTCCGGCTCTGGGGCCCCCCACATAAGCAGGATGTGCACCTGCTGGAGTGAGTCCTGAGGAAGGTCATGAAGATAATCAGAGGACTGGAGCACCTCTTTTATGAAGACAGACGGAGAGAGAGTTGAGGATGTTCGGCCTGGAGAAGAGAAGGCTTCAGAGAGACCTTGCAGCAAGCCTTCCAGTACTTAAAGAGGCTTACAGGAAAGCTGGAGAGGGATTTTCCACAAAGGCATGTACTCACAGGACAAGGGGGAATGGCTTTAAACTGAGGGTATGTTTGTATTAGATGTAAGGAAGAAATTCTTTCCTGTGAGGGTGATGAGGCACTGGAATAGGTTGCCCAAAGAAGTTGTGGATGCCCCATCCCATAAAGTGTTGAAGGTCAGGTTGGATAGGGCTCTGAGCAGCCTGGTCTAGTGGAAGGTGTCCCTGTTCATGGCAGTAGGACTGGAACCAGATGATCTCTAAGGTCCCTTCCAAACCATTTTATGATTCTATGTATCAAAGTCCCTGCAGGGTATACTGTATACAGTAAACCACACTATGCTGTGCATTTAGCTGTTGAAAAACCAAAATTCCATGGGTAACTAGCTACCTTTTAATTACTGACAGTTTTGGTAATTAAAAAAAAAACAACAAAAAACCAAAACATTAAGAACAGTACAGTCTGTGTCCGGAATACATAAATGAGTTTTTGATAGGTATCTGCTGAATAAATAATGCTGTACTGCAATTAGAAAGAAAATTCTCTCTGAAAGAAAATATTGTGTTTGGAGAAAAGCAAACAGATGAGAGTTGCATTGATGTAGTCTTCTCTGTGGTTGAACTTGAATATAGTGTACCATTAAGGCTGGACTCAGGATGCTAAAACTGGGCTTGACAGCCTTGTTTGAAGGGCCTCCTTATTCTTCAGTTCTTTTCTCTCAGTGGACCAATGACACCATCAAAACTTTGATTCACAAAACATGAAAAATTCTAGTACAATATATTGTGAATAAGTATGAATTGAGAGCAATTGCTATGAAACACTTTCTACAAATCATGTTTTCCCATGTTGCCTACCTGGGCACAGCTGTAAGTGTTGTACTTTGTAGGAGGAGAAGTTCCAGTTCATAACCATAGCAGCAGTGTGCAGCAGAATTTTTGATTATATCAAATTATTATTTGATTTTTGCAGGATGACTCAATGATAATTTGGTACTACAGAGCAAAATGCTTTTGAAAATATGTTCAAGTAGTTGAAAGAGAGACAATGTACTTACATTTTAGATTCAGCTTGCTGTGTTCAGGTAGACAGAGATGAGAGTAATTTAATACTGTGACCTGTCACATGCATATAAAAATTCTACAGAGAAGTTCAGTATCAGATTAGGAAGTGTACTAGGCAGGAAAACACATGGAAATTGGTAATAAAATTAAAAAATGCTAGTAGTAGGACAAGATGAGCATTTAAGGTGTCAGAACAAGAAAGAAATGGATTACATAATTTTACCAAAGCCCGTTGTACAGCAGCGTCTTTAAAAGTTTCTTAGTATCTCCCACAGATATTAATATGTTTTCTAATGCTGTTGCGTATATATGTATGCATACCATATGTTATATATACATAGCATATTCTATGCACACACAACACATTATATATGTATACATATCATAAATTGTGTATACATGATACATAAATGTGTTTTATGTTAAAGGAATACATATATGCCTGAATTTATAAAAATTAATGTGTGAAACCTGAAAAGTACATCCAGGACCTCATACTCAACAGGGATCATAACTATCCAGATGACACAGCAGCCTGGGAACTCAGAGCACAAGACAATTTACCTTCCTATAGCTGCTCACTTCAGAAGATACAGAGCAAATTCCTGTCCCATTGAAGTCAATGGCCACAATTTTGATTGATTTCAGAAGGTCCAAAAGTTCACCCACAAGTTGGTGTTTCAGGCTGTTTTTTCTGCCTTGCAGATTATGTCAGTACAGCTATCTTATTCCAGTTACTTTTTTTTTCTGAAAAACATTCATATAGCTTCCAAAATAGTATTTAGGTTATGCCATTTAAAAGGCATAACTTTTCTTGTTATGCCAGTTAAACATTTTATACAAAAATTCACCAAAAAAGCAACTGAACACACTGACGTATTGAAACATCTGAACAGATATTGAAAATTATGTATTCATTGATAGAATCATAAGATGGTTTGGGTTAGAAGATCGTCTAGTCCAACCCTCTGGTCACTGTATCCACTGTCATCTGAATGCAATCTTGAACATACAGATTTTGTGAATGCTGCACAATTATATTAATAGCAATGACAAACTATCATAGAATTTACAACACAAAAATACTAATACTTAAACTACTTCGTGTAGGGAACAATTTTCAGCTGTGGAGGCATTCACCAAGTTAAATTTCAGGTACATGAAGCTAAAGATTAAATCAGAAATTTGACAACAAGAAATAGAGAAAATACTGATGAAGAGAATTGGTTTTCAGTTCTGGGGAAAGAGAAGATAAATGAGAGAATAACACTTTGTCCTCAGTATTCACAGCATAAGCCTGGTAACAGGAAAGTCTTGGCAGTCTACTTTCAGCACATGATGCCCCCATTTTATTTCTTTTTATTTTGTCTTAAAAGTGTCTTCTCTGTCAGTTTCTTCCTTTCAGATGAATCCTTTAAATATACTGACATCCCATTCTAGGGCCATTCTCAGAAAGGAGCTACCTTTAATCAAAATCCTCTGCAAAAACTGAACTACCTTGACCTGTTAACAGCACTCTTTCAGCTCTGTCCTTCGGGTTTGATGGCACCATGAGCCACTCAGAGATATCCACATAACTAAGGTTTAACTGTTGGGCTATCAGGTCCTAACTGAATTTATTTTAGGTTTCCCAATGGTTAATTTATGCATCACAGTAACTGCTTTTATGTTGTAAGTATGTGGTAACTGACAAATTGGGAAAAATCACAAATCCTGTCCTAGTAGGGGACATTCCTAAGTGGTCACTCTGCAGGACGTAGAATTGCTTGTGGTTCGGCTCAGCTCCTGAAGCTGCAGCTGGAGCAGCAAAGCTGCCTTAGGGACATTCCCCCTCCAGTCCTCAGCCCATGACAGATATCCAAGGAGCCAACAGGAGAGGGCAGTGGCTTCTGCACACCCTCAGCACCCTGATGTTTAACAGCCTGCAAGAAAGATGTGTGAAGTGGGAGATTCGATGTGTTAAAGCCTTTTAGAAGTATGGAAAGAAGCATTTTGTTCTCCATTGTGCCTCATTATGCCTGCTTTCCATGCGGAACAGCCTCCTAACACCAGGTAGCTTTACAGCACAAGAGCGTACTAACATGCCCTGGAGAGTGTGATAACATACATGAAGGCATGAGAACCATGTCAAAATACTCCAAATATATCCTAGCTGTCACATAGAAGTTGTAGGCCTCTGAGCAAGACGAGTACTGCAAAGCTCCTCTCTTTCTTTGTCCTTAAGAGGGCAGCAGTACAATACATTGTAGCATCCCTCTGACTTAGCTGTGAATCGACTGCACCTTAGTCTATTTTACTTTCCTTTACAAACTTCGTATGTATTATCCTAAGACTGTGTAAGTTGACTTTGTCCCAACTGTGCAGTTATAGCCATTTTTCTATTTTGGCAAAGGTTATAAAAGTTTGGTTAAAAAAGGGGAGGTCCCCTCATATTGCTACAGAAGAGTATGCAATGGTGATATGTGAAAATAAGAATTTGAACAAATACAGAGCTCTTTTCATTTTAAACAAGGAACACCTTCTTATGCAGAAGTAAGGTCAGAACATTCTAGATTTTCCTTTTTTTTTTTTCCAAAAAAAAAAAAAAGAGAATACTTTTGGGGTATCATTAGTCAAACCAGTAATGGGTTTTAGAGGTTTTAAAATATATTTTATTTTAGCACACTGTTAAGAGATGGGTCTCAGATTTGCACTTGATTTACCTTTTAACCCATGAAGTGGGTTAAAGCTGTGCACAAGTATAAGAATCCCTCACAGTCTGGCATCCCCATCCTGAAGCATCCTATGATGCTTCAATGGGATTCTTCCAGCATTTAAACAGGTTTGATGGATTTGGTTCCTTGATTTTAAGTTTAGATATTAAGAAAGAAACATGTTTGTTTAGGAACCATCAGAGGAATAAGCTCAGGACATACAGAAGTGGGGCTATGACTTAGTACAGAGTGGTACTTTGGGAGACATAGATCTATCAACAGTAATTTATTTTAAGGATAACCTCGGTCTCTGCAAGACAGTGAAATCTGTCAAGAATACATTTTCTTTGAAAAACAGTCTCTAGCACTTACTTTAATAGACTTTTAAAAGTTGAGCAAAATACTATATAATCTTCAAGGCATCCCTCTGTGGCACACAGGATACCTTGTTACTAGGTAGAGAATCTTGGTGAATATCCTTAACTATTGATCAGGATTTAAGATTTGATTAAATTCTAATGATTTCAGAAGTTTTTCTGTTTATTGGGTTGTTTAGGAGCCTTTTTATAGGGTACAAAATATGGACATTTCAACTTTTTAGTGGAATTACACACATAAAATTTATAGTGTCCTGCTGGGATTAGGACACATGATTACATCTGGCACCTCAGTACTATAATTGTTACATTCTGTCTCACCAGCATAGAAATGAGACTCGGGCTGCTAAAGAGACAGGATTCCCAAAACTAAACGCAATAGTTCATCAAAAGGTTAAACAGACAGTAATCCACTAGGTGCTCAGAGTTTCTCAAAAGCCTTCTTACTGTCCTTATCATCTCTCTCAGATCTTGTAATCTACCTCAGGCTGTTCCCACGCAACATGAAAGAAGGAAATGAAAATCAATTTTTTTGTCAGAGTGATTAATAACTGAGACTGATTGCTGGACCCTTAGTGAGTATATATATTAAAACTCTGCATAGTCCTTTAAAGATACTTTGAAAGATTTTTCTTTTTGACCTGGAGGAATGTTACATTTAGTCAAAAGAAATTGCACTAGAAATATGGACTTTAGGGGAAGCTATACTTCCCAACTCAACCTTTTTGTATTTAATAGTGAGAGAACAGTGCAGTTTCTATGATCTATGGGACACTGCCTTATTTTGCCTATATTTGTTTTTTTTTCTTGTTCTTTTGGACCTACTGTTATTTTATGTTTATGATGGTAAACATAAAATCCATAGGAATACTCAGTTCTGAGTCCTCATTTCCCATTCATTCATGATGTATTCGAGGACAGATAATTTAAATTGCTTATTACTTCAATTTCTTTATGAGTAAAACAGGAATATGTCTAATTCAGACATTTTGAAGATTCTTCTGAGTTGTTCAAGTAGGTTACAGGCTTACATTTCAAGCCTGAAACTTGCTAGTGATTGCATAAAGAAACAATATAATGTATTTCAATACAGTCTGCACAAAAGAACAGACCTATCGAACAGCCAGTGGGAAATGCCACACCTATAATACTGCAGACTTGAAGATAACAGAACTAGGAAAGAAAGACCTAACAACAGCCATTTTCTGCCCTGGGGCAGGATCAATCTGAGTACAAACATCCTTAAAAGTCAATTGTCTACTTCTGTAAAAGTGCCACTTTAAAAAAGCCACTGAGACAATTTCTTCCAGTATTTAGTAGTCCTTACATACAGAACACAGAGTTTTCTTCTTCCTTCATTTCAAAACAGTCTCTATTGCTCAAATGCATCTTTTTTTCTTGTGTTGTGTCCTATTCCTAGCAGATGTGAGAACCACGTCATTGTGCACCAGACTGCTATTTATTTGAAGGCTGCTACTATGTTTTCCCACAGACTCCTTTTGTTTAATTATTTAAGGTCCTTCCTTAAAGGCTGACGGTTTTGAACCTGCTTGTCTTTGATTCTCAATCAGTATGCTATTCATTCATCACTCCTTCATTATCAAATTGGTCATTATCAAATTTTCTGGAATATAGGATCAAAAACTGGGCATGTTGTTCCAGGTTTGATCTTACTAGGACTGAGTACAGAAATATTTAACCCACTGTAACATAACACAGAAATCTGTGTTTTCAAAGTAACATACAAGTTACTAAGTAATTACAGTCCTTACTGTGTTAGGATTTTCAAGATCAAATTGTATCCTATTGCTATGATGAGTAGAGAGATCATTTTTTTCCTTCTTTAACTGTAAACCATCTTTCTCAAGGAGCATTTGATCTTCTATGCAATACATATTTTCTTCTGTATGTTTTCATTGCTGATTATAATGAGAGTGATATTCCTTGGAGCTGCAATGACAAAAAGCTAATATTAATGCCTCTAAATCTAAAACATAAGAGCTTATTTTGAATATAAATAGCATTTGATATTTACTGCTTCTGCCTCTAGAGGGTGTCTAGTAGTGGTCTGATGGAAGTATAAAAGAAAATTATGCTGGATTTTGATAAGAAAGAAATGATGTAGAGGAATATATACTAAACATCAAGAAGAGTCCATCATGCTGTTATAAGTGTTTAAATATATGTACTCTGTTTCTATGTAACTCTGTGAAGCAGGTCAGAGAGAGCCACCTCTTCTGTTTTTAGGAAAACTGTAGGTCTTCATTTAGCTACCTTCATGCTCTTGACAGGGAGAGAGGCAATTCCGATAAGGTTTAAAGCTTGGGAAACAAAGACAAAGGAGTATGAATCTGGGAAAATTTTGTCAGAGAAAGAAATGTGCTTTAACTTTTGGTCAGTCCTGAAGTGGTCAGGCCTTGTAGGTCACCACCAGCTGAACTATTCTGTTCGGTTCTATTCTGTTCTAAAATTAACAGCTGGTGCTTTTCTACTGGTTTTGCATGTAATATTTCAGTAATCTAAAGTAATTAATAAGATGTGTTCCTTTGTATGGTACATCAATATATTCTGATTGTAAATTTCTTGTGAGATGCTGCCTTTTTGAGGTACCAGGAGGGTTAGGAGAGAGTGCTGATTTTATTTTTGGATAGAACCCTGAGCACTTTCACCTGAGCACAGGTGAACCAATGAGTACAGTACTTAGTTACACTGCTCCTTTCTATCCACCTCTCTTTGGACCTCTCTATTTCCTTTGACACAATTCCAACTTAAGATAAAAATGGTGAATCATGTTCACAAGTCATCTAAATCATAGCACGCAGACTTTGATAGAGTTATGTGAGAAATTATCTTGACCCATCATAAAATCTTCATAAATACATACACATTCTAAATTTAAAAACTGTTCATAACAGGGTCAGGTTTGGAATACATTTTCTTAAAAGAATGGCAAAGTCATGTTTGCTGATAATTCTTTGTCATCCACTTGCCATATTTTTTCCCACACAGAGATAGATTAGATTAGAAGTATTTTTCATGCCTTAGAGAGCTACAGCTCTCTGGTTTTATTCAGAGAGGCTGCTTTGTGGAAAACAAATTAAGTTACAATATTTAACAGTGTGGGCTGTATATAATTTAGAATAATGTACAATGAAATTAAAAATAATGGCTGAGGTCTGGTCCCATTGCAGATAATGGCAAAACTCACATTAAATTTGAGCAAAGTGGGATCTGTTTGTTTGAACAAATATAGAAAATCTCTGTTCTGTCAATCCTTGACAAAGCCTTATTCCTCTCTGTTAATTTGTTGTCAGATGTAGCTTGTTTCAGGCCCAAATTTGGCTAATAAATAAGCAACCCTCACCCCAAAGCACTTGAAAGTAGACTTTTAATGTTTTCTAGGGTAGAGATGGATTACTGGATCATCCTTATGGAAATAAATAGCCAGAATTTTCTCATTCCAAATGCAAGAAGATTTCAAGTTGGAAAATGATGAATCAAATATAACTCTACGTCTTTGTGGATTTATGGTTTAAGATAATAGAAAAAAATGGGAAACTGATTAATCAATAAGAGTAAACAATTTTGTCAAGAGTAAAATTACACATATAATTTATTTTCACTGAAAAAAAAGGCAATTTGCAAATTAGAGATACAAAATGGAAGTGCTGATTAAAAGGAATATAAAAAAGCTACAAAGTGGTAGTAATGTGTTCCATTTTAATGCACAAATGGAAAGAAATATAGCTGAAAAGGCAGCTGTAATAAAAAAAATCATTGTACTTTATTTCAGTTTGTTACCTTAAAAAAACTACATAACTTTAAAATGTTTAGTCATTTAAATTATTTCCTAAGCACAGATTCAAAGTAATATGCTTTTGGTTTTCTGCTAATTTCTTTACAGATCACATTATCTGAATATTTTACTTTGCTGAAAGATTTGACTTGCTTTATCATAATGCATTAAGAAGTTTTTCTAAGCAAAGTATATAATGTCAAATATTAAATTAGCGTACATTATATGATGCAATATGGCTTCTGGCTTGAAAAAGATTATACAGTATAGAAAGTGATGCTACAGGCAGCGGTTTCATACAATATTTAATTATAATTCTTGTATTTTATACCTTAATTTCTCATTTCCCTTCATGCAGTTTTTTCCTTTTATAGAATTCAGTGCAATTATGAAAGAAAATATTTGTTTCTGTTGTGATCTCATTAAGAAAAACCACTCTCTTTTTCAATTTTCAATTTCAACTGACTCATATTTCTCAACAAAACTGTTGATGGATATTGCCTTGGAATATTCTTTTTTCCCCAACAGAGCACGGTTCAGACTGCAATTCTTCTCTTCATGACATAGGGGAATTTTTTCAAACGCCATGTATCATCAGTACCGAAGACTGAGTCTCAGTGATGTTCACTCCTTATCTCTGAAATATGGACCAGCATATTTATGTGTTGAAGGGGGATTAATTTTTTCCAAAATTGCAAGTTTTTGTGGTTTTATGCCAATAGTTCCATACAGAACACATACAAATCAATAATCATAGGAAATATCTGTAATGCAAACTGATACAAAATCATTTTTGAAAGCATGGAACACAAATAGAAATCATATCAAAACAAGACTTTTTAAACATTATGTATTCAAATCTTATCTGTATTTATTTAATGCAACTCAGTCTACTATCTTAATTCATGCAGAACAGGACCTTATTCCAAGAGAACTTCAATTAATGTCAGTGTTGCAGACTAGTTCTGTACTAAGTTTACTAAAGGTTGTAATGTTAACACGTTGTTTTTCTGTCCATTCAGGCAACTAAGAGAAATATGCTTCACCACCATGTTTAAACATGATTATTCTGTAGAATAAACAAGGCCTAAGGAATATTGACTCTAAGTTAATTAGAATTTGATTTAGTGGATTTAGAGGACTTCAAATTAATCCTTTAAGCAGGTGTAAGGCTCCTTGCAAGAGTCTTACTTATGCTGGACTGTATAGGCAACATATAGAATATAAAAAAGCAACTTCAGCTATCTGTCATCCTCAAACCTATAACATCAGTGTGCACTCTTTTCTCTATGGAACAAAGAAATATGCATTAAAAGCAATGGGGAATTACCTAATTTGAGGGGGAAAGTACTGCTTGATTGAATAGATTGCTCTCTTTTCGAAAATCTAAGTTTGTATAGTCCTGTCAGACACAGCTTTTAAATGATCAATCTTTGTTTTAAGGTGTTTCATACTTTAAGAAATTACTTGCAATAATAGTGTTTGGGTTTGTTTTATGATATAGGGACCATAATACAAAATTTCAGTATTCGTACTGTAAATGTGCCATTCTGGTTGTAATAAATTAATCTTTCTCACTAGCTAGTGCTGGCTCTAAGAAGGAGGTGAGACCCTTGTATCCTTCTTAAAGCACTTTTGTTAAAAAAATTCATCAATATATCTGATGAAGACTTTTACAGTTGTTTTACATCCAGTAACTTATTTATTTGAACAATTTCTGCTCTGGTATTCAGCCCCCAAAGCAAATTAAATAAAGATACAGAAAGCCAATAAGCAATGCAGAACTGTTTGACCTCCTTTTGCAAAACAAAATAAAATATAGTGGGATGCAAGAAAAAAGAAATTAATTAAGCCAAGAAATAGGTACTGCAAAGATTATTCTATTAAATTACATGTAATACCAATGCAGAGGACTTGGACAACCATTTATATTGAAAAGCCCGTGAATACACATGATTATCCTCATTTGTTCCGAACTGTGAATATGAAAATCAGGATTATGGGATTTATCAGATTTTATTTTTTTCAGTAAAACCAGCAAGAACATTTTTATTACATGCTAATTTTCTTTTCTTGCCTGTGATAAAATTATATAGTCTCTAAGCCATAAAGTGTACTTCTTTATTTTCAGAAATGCAGTGAATCCTCAATAAAGTCACCAGGATGGGAACAAAGCAGGACTTCTGCAGTGTGGCCACTACAGCTCACCTACTGTCCCACCCCACATGGGATAGGAAATCTGCTCAGTGATTCTCAGCAGCTCCAATCTTCTCTCTTTTTGAGACAACTTTTATATCTGGTTAATGAATTTAATTGCTATTTTTTAAAGTCTATTTGTTTAATACTTAGAACTGGTCCTGAAGATCAGGATGAAAATAATCTGATTTGTAGTTATTGATCACTTCCAGCAAAAGTCTTTCTGTTCTTGTAAAGCCAAGCAGGGGCACAAATTGAGAGAGAAGGCAAATTTAGTACCTGGAGTGTGCTGAGATAAGGTAGTCATATACACAAATGTTTGTAGGCTTAAGCCCTGTTGTAGCTCCAGTTACAAATACTTATCTGAGTGGTCTCAGTGAATGCAGTGTGACTTCTAATGTGTTTGTATGTTGGTACCTTGAGTGTAAAGGTGGGACTTGATCAATATGTGTTTTGTACATATTGATTCTGTATGATGCAAGTGTCTCTACTCTCATGGTGAAAGTATTCTGGGCAGTAAATATGTGTGCAAATCTTTTCCAAATTAATGTCCAAGTTGCCAGAACCACAAAATATTACAGGAAAAATCAAATATGCAAATTGAAAATTCTCAGATTACTTAATAGTAGTTTCTATTATTCTCTGCTTTCAGTAAATGTAGGCAATTCCTTAAGACTAATGAAGGTAGTTTCTTTATCAATACAGGCCTTCCCTGCCTTTGGATATTGTAATAAATCCTCTTGTTATCAACGCCTTTGGATATTGTTCATAAACTAAATACGATTATCATACTCTGCAAGATCAGCATGCCTCATTTTATCAGACCCAAAGGTGGATGAGGTTTAGTGATGACTTAATGTGTATGGTACTTTCTCTTTTATTTAATTTCTTTTGCAGCATTGTGGAAGAGTGTAAGCAGTTCCCCATTCCTCCTCAGTGGAGTTACACCTGATAGTAATATTACCAATTTTAGTGGAGATTTCTTTTACTCATCCCAAAGTCCCTAGTTCATATGTAGCTTCCTGCCTCTGCCACTGGTGTTCTCATTCAAAAGAATGAGAGACATGATTAAAGCAAGTTACTTTTGTTTCTGTTATTTAGATATTTTCTTTCTAGGAAAGTAACACAACAGAAATCAGCAACTCTAAATGGAACTGAGAGATGTGTAACTGCTTTGGGAAAACAGCACCATATTCCTGAACGAAAAAAAAAGAAAAAGATGGAACTCAGGTTTTTTTTAACCAGGTAGTTATAGGTCTATGTGTGAGTTTTGATTTATCTCAATAAATAGGCTCTGATCTATAAGAGTTTTTCTCTTACTGGAATGCCACCACTATGTGCAGGCAGGCCATCTCTGTATCTCTGTACTTCCTGCTCCTGCTCCAAGCATTGCATGTCCAGGCTGTGATGACTGGGTTGCACAAAGTTCAGGTTGCACTGCTGCCATATGGCAGCCAGCTCTTCAGCCTCCTTTGCTGCAGCAGTATCCAGACACGCATACTTGGTCTGTGTGCTGGGTTAGAGACGCTTTAGAAATGGGAATATACTGGTCAATGCAGTCAGTGGTTTACATGGTGACTGGAAAACAGCCATTATTTTTATATCGGTTCGATATAATTAGCCAACCACCTAGACAAATGTTTTTTGGCTAGTGCCCATGTTTCTTTGACATGCAGAAGAAGGAATGCATTAAAATAAACTGCTTCATTACCGTAAGCCACATATATTTTTTTTCCCTTGTAAAAAGTGCCCATCCCAGCTGAGTAAAAAAGAGCCAGAGAGTTGGTTTGAGGGGCGGGTACTTGGCAGGGAACGTGCCTGGGTGTGAGTGAGGGCGGGAGCCACAGGTGCACTCCCGTTGAGGGCATCTGCCAGTCTCAGGCAAGCAAAGCCCTCCCACTGCGAACCGAAACCAGTACAAACCAGGAAACCAAAAAAAAAAAAATTCAAGCTGCCCACGTCAGACTGCTAAGGAAGCAGGCTGGTCAGTTTGATTAATCATTACCAAGACAGACATTCACCACTGATCATATGACCAGACCACATCTGAGATAAGAAAATACCCATTCTGAGCAGAAGAAATTGAAAAGCCTCCCTTATTTATGTGTTCTGACATTACTGTCAGAACATTGACATTGTCAGAATAATTGACATTATTGAAGAGGCTCCACACTTCCCTGTGGTTCTCAGAGCTGCGCCCAGCACAGCTGTTGTGTTGCTTTCCTGTTCCGAAGAGGAAGTGAGAAACTCCCTCCACACGTGCGCTGGCATTTGTATGCTCAGGTTTCACTCCCTAACTGGGAGCCATCTGTAATGAGCCTTCCGGGGGACCTGGAGAGGAGCTTCCAGCTCTGCCAAGAGTTCTTTCATTTTGTGCCAAAGGAGGAGGGGGAGAAGAAGTCTGCAAAAAGCTAAGATGTGGATGGTGCAAAAATTGGTCTAAGGGTCTTGCAACCAGGAAAAGCAAAAGAAAAACAGAAGCAGAGGAAGGAACAAAGTATCAAGATGGGAAACTTTTGCCAGAAGCACTGTCCCTGTTTGGAGCCTTACATCCCCTGGTTATTCTTGATGAGAAATGCTGAGCAGGAAGAGAAAGTTGGCCAAGTCTTTGCCAACCTTGCTGTGGTAAAACCTGATCTCGAAGCAGGACAGAAGGACCTAGAGAATAAGATAAAAGACAAACCTCTACCTCCACTGCCTGGCCAGGATCTAGCAAACATTTGCACCTTTGTGGCACTGTTTGACTATGACGCTCGCACTGAAGAGGACTTGAGCTTCCAAGCTGGGGATAAGCTGGAAGTGGTGAATGCATCCCACGAGGGATGGTGGTACGCCAGGCTCCTCCTGCCAGCGGGGTCAGTCTGTCCTGGCCGCAAACTCATGGGCTACATCCCTGCCAACTACATAGCTCCTGACCAGAGCGTTGAAGCTGAGCCGTGAGTAACCTACGTAATATTAAATGAGACTCTTTTCTGTTATGTCAGATGGGTTTGGGACAGGAGGTGAAAGCTTTTTCTGTTACTGGGTAGTACCCTGCCACACTCAACCTCGGGTGATCCTAGAAGTGGTAGCACTAGTTGGCATGTGCAAGGAATAGACACTGTGGTCACAAGAAAATAAATTAACAAAAGGCAGAGTGTGGAGGGTTTGTATTTTGCTTTAAATTATTTCCCTCTGTGATATACACTAATCAGTTGTTTAAAAATCATCTGGGAAGATCAAGTTGGTTACTGCAGTGGTGGTTCATTATTTTTATTTGTATAACATTAAGCATGTATCAGACGCTACCCAGAGAGTGAAAAATATGAGACCCCTGCTCTGAACAGCATTCAACTTAACCAGCTACAAAGTTACCAATTAATCAGTTAAAGCAAGCTACCTTTACACATTTTCATCTTCTTCCAAATGATGAGTAAGTCTCTAACAGATGAGTTTCTTGTGTTTTTTTCTAGATTATATGTATCTTCTCTGGAGGCAAATCTCTACTCTCAGGACAAACTTAACTGGAGCAAGTACTGCAAAGGGCAAAAGTGGATATAGCAACCGAGTACAAATTAAGTTAAACTTTCACAGACTTTAATTATCCATCCCATGTTTTTCTGCTCCTTCAAAGCATGCCAAATCTTATTAAATATTCTGAAGTAGAGCAGGAATCATACAGAATCAGTTACTTGGCTCCCTAGTGAGGATGAGTAAGGTCTGAGTCAGCCTTGGCTGCACAGTTACTTGTGTGGCAGTCAGAGTCAACATTTGCTGAAAAAGGTCTGACTGCACTTCCAGAGGTATGTTTTGGCAAAAATTATCACTGTGTAAAGAAACAGCATAAGCGACATTCATTATTAGTCTCAGAATTAATGTTGACTTTAGAGGGATGATGATGCAGATTTTCAATTAAATCTCATTTGGATCTGAAACATCATCTCCGACCTGATCTGCCCCCTGTACTGCCAAGGGCTAGGAAAATTTGCTCAGATATGATTATGCCAGTCTTTTATCAGCTGTAGGATTTGTGCTAGAGACATTTTAGGGCAACTCTAAGATTAATCTCTAGCCTGAAGGCCTTAATTTCCAGAGTCTGACCAGCTGTTTCTATTTCTGTGTTAAGACAGACAACAATTTTGATGATCATGTTCAAAAAAATTCTTCCAACTGGAGAAATTAATCTGCAGGGAAGGTATTTTCTGAATCACTAGATAAATGGTGGTAGGTTCTAATTCAGCTTAGCTTGGCCTTTGCTCTCTTTCAAGAGCTAGTTTTATTAGAAGTCATCTGATATCTTCATGCTGTTAATACTTCGAAAGTAATTTTTCTCAGTTATACTTCTCAGCTCCTAAGATCCTTATCTTTCTGTACCTAGAGCTTCAAATACAAAGTTTAGTTTGCCAAAGTGCATTGTTGTATAACCTCTGGTTTTTCACTTGTTACTGAATCAACTTTATTGGTTTTTACCTTTTTTATATACCTTTCTCCCTTTATCATAAAGACTAAGGTACAGCAAAACATTTTTTTCTAGAAATTGTTAGAACACTAGAGAGGAAAAAAACTGAGAGTTTTTCCAGCTCTCAGATGAAGCAATTTCTCCAAAATGTGTTTTTAATGTCACAGCAAGTCTGAATCTGGCTAAACATGTCTTCTCTCAGATTTCTTTCTAAGTCACTTGGCTATACTGATCATCATGTATGTGTGTACAAGTCTGGCTGCTGTCAGCCCACACACATATAACAATAGACTAACCTTTCTAAAGGTTAGAAAGGATCTCTATAGGACATTTGAAGAGTCATCCCAATTCAAACATGGCCAATATAAATCTAGACATCTTTGCTTTGTTGAGCATTTCCAGTTGAGCTGTTCATCCTCACAGTGAGGATTTTTATTGCTTTGTATCAAATTGGAAAATCCCTTGCTACAATTTCCTCCAAGAATTCCCATTCATCCACCCTCTGTAGTTCACACCTCTGTTATCCTAGTGAAACAGTAAGAGCAAGAGTAATGATTTAATGAATTAACCCTTGTTTTCCCTAAAGATTGCAAGTAGAAATGTTGTTTCAGTGTCTCTTTAATCAAAATTCAAGACTTTAATCATATTCACTGCCCCAACTTAAGTTTACCTTCTCTCATCTTTTAATTTTGATTTTATTTCTCTTTGGTGTTGGCCAGTTGTTCATGGCCATGATATAGACATTTGTGGAAACAGGCAAAGTTTCTAATGCATCCTTGCATCCTGTATGGCAGTTCTTTATGGTCTCAGCACAGAACAGACAAAGAATGGAAGACTTATAATCTTGTGTTCACCTGCCAAAATGCACATTTATCATGTATTTGCAGTGTGTTTTTTATGCTTCCAATATTTGCAGGCGCAGCTTATCAACAGTCTTTGATCTAACTGAATGCACATTTTGTAGCACCCGCCAGCTTCTGTACATCTGCAGAGACAAAGGGAATTTTGTTTCTGGATTGCATCTCCATCTTATTAGACAAAGAAACACTGGCTATTCTGTCCTGAGAAAAAGTCTTGATTCATGGTGTGACTCTTAGGAAGCTTGGGAGGAAAACCAAACTGGCCATATTCTTTGGCAGATGATTTCAGCATGTTTGTGTAGAAACTATAAAAAAGTTTACATTCATATGCATGCGTGGCTACTCCGTAAGGTCACTGAGGCAAAGGGATAGAGGTGCATGAAATGTGACAGGTGACAGGGCCACTGTGTAAGTTTAGCCAATAGATTCTTGAAAGCTGCTTGCAGAGTAGTCAAATTTCTTTTGCTAATCATTTCAGTTTTGCCTGTGACCTTCAAGAGTATTAAGAAGCAAATATATCTGGCCCTATTTTGTCCCCATATTGACATGGTCTTTATCATAGAGACAGTTAGAGTTCAGATAGTCCATCTGGATCTGTGTTGCCAATTCTGTCAGAGAATAATGCTGGGTCATTGCTTGTTCTCAGCAAGTGCTGTGGCAGACCAGTTTGTCCCCTTGCTGAAGTGCCTGTGAATTTTCATCAGGGAGAAATGCATGCTTTTTTAAAAACTTTTCCTTGGTAAGAAAGAGAAGGAAGTAAAACAAGAAGAAAAGTGAGAAACTTCTTTAGACAACAGTTTTTCTTCCTGGTTGTCCCTGACTGTCTGATATGACTGAAGTAGTGCTGATAAGGTAGATCAATAACCAGGTGAAAGGGCAGACAGATTGTCCAATACCTCCAGTCTGGGGAGCACAAAAAATAAACACTATTTATAAAAAAGGGAATTTTCATGTATATTTGGTTATCAGAATTAAGAATGAGATTTCTTTACTGTGTTCCTCTCCTCAGACCAAAGGTTACTGGTAGAAGTTGTATGCTAAAATTGAAAAGGGCATTTTTATACTATCTTTTGCTCGTATGTTTATATTTACATTATATATTAGAACTAACTTATGTCACAAGTCAAACACTTCTTATTTGTGAGTAATTTCTTGTTATAAAAAAAGGTCATTTTGCTTCCTTCCTTTGGCCTGAGTGATCCCTTCCTGGGTGGATGACTTGGATGAAGTTAGTAACAATCTGTGCGAATAGGGGAGAAAAAAAAAAGGTAAATCCATGGCTTGGGCTCTGTCTGCTGCAGCATTTCAGTCCAAAAATGTGCTGCACAAGATGAAATCAATCCAAGACGTGCACACATGCTACCATGAAATCTGTTTTCAACAGACTAAAGAAACAAGGCCCTTCAATTTTTTATTTACCAGTAAAGTATCTTCACATTGCTGAGCTCTTTTAGCACCTGCAGTACTTCTTATACCAAAAACAACCTGTCAGGTGGAGAGATCATGAAAGAATTGTGTCTAATGTCTCTAGAGACAGGTGTTTTCTCCTGGCCCCAACTGGAGTAGGTGGGACGAGGCAGTTGGGGAGTGGAAGTGTTCATCTGGCAAACCATAGCACATAGTGAACGTTCTCTTGATGAGGAAATAAATCTGGTACCATGAAAACATTATTTTAAATAATATCTGGCCAAAAGCAGACACAAAGTATGCTAGTGAAAAATTAACAACTGTAACAGCACTTGGTGCTTTTCTTCTCTCTGCATCACAGGTAGCAGTCAAAACCAAGAGCCAGACAGATTTTTCATTTCTAAGGCAGTTTGAATGAGGTTTTATCTGCTGCATCCCATGAATTTGGAAGGCTCTTCTTTCTGCGTTGAGACACATAACACTTAAAAAAAGGAAAACAAAAAATGCCATTGGAGATAGAATCGCACAATTTAATTTGCACATCCTACAAAGGATGAGCAGAAAGAACAGCTTGACAAATAACAAAATCTGAATTAAAAACTAGATTTTCTTGGCAAAGAGTGTGACCTTCCTGTCTCTGTGCTCTTTCTCTGTGCCTGTTATTCTACACTACAAACAGGAACCATAGTATCACCTGCCCTTGTTTCATTATTGTCAGTTGTTTAAACTAAACAAGAAAATGACATAGTGCAAATTGTTGTGGACAAAAAATATAGCCCAGCTGTACAGTTAATTTTAGTGAAGCAAAAATAAAAGAAAACACCTCACTGCTGGAGTGACATGAATTCTTTTTTTCTAGGGGAAAGATATAGTGTACTTAGAGGGGGCTCTCACCTGCCATCCTGATGGACCTGTTGGCTATTTATTGAAAGTCGACTTACAGCCATAAAATTATAGAATCACTGAGGCTGAAAAAGACCTCTAAGATAATCGAGTCCAACCATTAACCCAGCACCACTGTGTTCACCACTAAACCATGTCCCCAAGTGCCACATCCAGGTGCCTTTTGAGCACTTCCATGCATAGTGATTTCATCAGTTCCCCAGGAAGCTTGTTCCAGTGTTTGACAGCCCTTTTCATGAAGAAATTTTTTTTAATAGCCAATCCCCTTCCTTGGCATAACTTTTCTTCCTGTCATTTGTTATCTGGATGAGATCGACCCCCACCTCACTACAACCTCCTTCCAGGTAGTTGCAGAGAGCAATGAGATCCCCCCTGAGCCCTTTTTCCTCTAGACTAAACAACCCCAGCTTCCTCAGCTGCTCTTCCTCCTTGTGCTCTAGACGCTTCACCAGCTCAATTGCCCTTATCTGGACACACTCCAGCACCTCCAAGTCTTTCTTGTAGTGAGGGGCCCAAAAGCAAGCACAGCACTCGAGGTGAGGCCTCACCAGTGCTGAGTACAGAGGGACAATCACTGCCCTGGTCCCACTGGCCACACTATTGCCGATACAGGCCAGGATGCCAGTGGCCATCATTCATTCCATATATTCATGCCAGCATTATTGACACAAGACTACTGTGCTGAGGGAAGCAAATCCATACAAATTCCTAATAGATTAGGTCAAAGAAGATAACAGCAATTACTTTTCACTTTTGTCGGTTTTGAAAATATTTTTTATCTCTTATATCTTATGTAGGTATTTCCCAGCTGGTGGAAACTGAGCCCCAGACCTAATCAATGAAACCTCACCAGTCAATTCCACAGTGAGCTTTTTAAACAAGTTTTTGAAAGCAGAAGTGACTTGTAGGTTATTTTTGTCAATCTCCATAATTCCTTCACCTACTGTTGCCTGACTCAGCTTTAACTATTTAATACATTGACTGAATCTCAGTTACTATACGTGAACAATAAAGCTTTCCCTGGGCTGACTTGTTTTAGACTTTCTGCAAACTGAGTCTTTGGGGGTTTCATTGGTTTGTGTAGGTCATTTTTCAAAGTGATATTTACAGCCCAAATGTCTAGAGGCTTTTTAAAAAGTGAAACTTTAGTTTGTACTGAATACCCCAGAAAATGGAATGTATCTGCTGTGGTTTCTGTGTGCTCCCTCTCTCTCGTTCCTATAGTTCCTCTTTCCGTCACAATACAAACTCCTGAGGACACCACCACAATCGCCACTAACCCGTGTACTGAGATGAACTTGTAAAAATTGTTCATTGCTAACATGACTACACAAAGTACTAGTAGGTTGTTTGCACTTTCTTGGAACCTGTAAGTACAAGTGCCATTCCTATATATTTTTTTTGGTAGAAAATGTCTCTACCACCAAAATACGTATTTACTATAAAACATTGAAAAGTCTGAAAGGCTGTATGTGAAATTCCATCTTTTCTTTCAAAGAAACCCCTTTATGTATGGGGTTTTTTGTGTGTGCGTACACGTGTACGTGCATACAACATAGAGAAGGTTCATAAGACTGACATTTTTAAGACCATGCAATACAGCCCTGTGAGATGAGGTGTGTATTGCAAAGCCAGCTCATGCTTTTGATGCTTTTTGACTTTGGAGTGCCTTTCTTGTGTTTATACAATGGAATACTAAAAAAGGACCATGATTTTAATAACTTAACTACTTTAATTATGGTTAAGCATTCCAGTGCTGTTTTCAAGCACATGTCAAACTTTGACTTAATTTCTGCTTGTTTCTTGAATATTCAAAGACTATACTGAACACAAAAGGAAATTGTTTACCAAACTGCGAAATGTCAGATTTTTTCATTTGCCAGTACTATTTATATATCCATGTACATATCGATGTCCAGAAAATGTGTCTCTCCTCAGAAAAGTGAAAGGAATTACAGCATTGTAGATGAGCAGTTCATGAAAACTTGTCTAATTAGGTCACCTATTTTCTGGCAATGTGGTTTTCCAAATATATACAACTTTGTGTATTGAAATTCTGAGAAATTAAGAAATTTCATCCTACCTTGTCTTTATTTGAAATTAGTGTGAACATTACATATTTTAATTGTTAGCTACTAGTTTTCATTACCCTGTTAAGAAAGATCTGGAAAAGAATCATGTGAATATCAAAAACATATCCTTAAAACACATGCTGCAAACATAGCCAATTATCTTTTCCTATAGCTTGGTAAAGCCCAGGTGGCTTTTACTGTGCCTTTTAGAGGAAAAAAAAGAAAAAAA
>VZRL01004636.1:146308-358971 GCA_013397895.1 Origma solitaria | reverse complement strand
GAAAAAAAAAAAGCCACATACTGTCATAACAACTCAATAGTCCTGTTTGGTGGGTTTTTTTCAGACTTGGTAGGGATAAACATGGTGCATGCCAGCATAGATTAGTTGGGTTTGAGTAATGTTGTTGGCAAAAACATTCTCTAGGTATTGTACAATGTTTCCTCAATAGTTGTCTTTGATGGCTCCCTGCCCACGACAATACAGAGGCGTGCAGAGCTGAGTGATCTCTGAGCAGATTTAGAACTGAGAAATAGTAACCAACAGCTCAGCCAGGCTAAGAAGTTCTAAAGCTGGGCTCATTTTAAACAAACTAGGTCAGCTATCTCTGTGAAGAATTATTTTGTAACATGTGAAGAGCACTTTTGGTTATAGAAGACTTCTTTTGTGTAAGATTCTTCTGTACTGAAGACATGAAGACATAAAAACATAGGAGATACCTACAAGGTCAAACCAACAGCTCCCTCTAGCCCCATTACTTTCAGAAAGGATTTTGTGAAAAGTGCACAAGCCCATCTGCTTTCTTTGGTCTCTTACCTTTGTACTTTACCAAAGGCTGGAACTGTTGTATAAGAAATATCAAGGGTACATAACTGCCATATCTGACTATGGACCTATTGTCGAGTCTGTTTAGCAAAACCAAAGGTGTTGACACTGCACAATTTTATATTTCTGTTGGTGGACAAAGACCAAGCTATTAGAACAAAAACTACCCCACAAAAAGCCCTCTCGCCTCTGCAGAAAGTTTTATATTTCTAAACAAGTGTTTGGCTTTTTTCTTCTAGATTGTTGATTGCTTAGTCAAAAGAAGGCACACGGAAAATAAATAGGCACAAAAGGAAATGGTAGCACTGCACAAGTCCCTGTGACATTCAGGGACTGGTTCTTTACAGATCACCCCTATCTGCCCCATCTACACTAATGCCCCCAAGTCAATCCAGGCTGCAGGCATCAATGATTTTAGTCTCACAGATTTGCCCATCAATTAATTTTGCTCCCTACTAGAGAGGCAGTGCTAAACCCAGGATATGTCCTGTTATTATCCTACAGACATTATGTTCTAACATGAGGCTATAGCAGACATTGCAAACATTATGATACTGAGCAGCCTTCCAGCAGCGTAGTTTAGATGACACAAAATTTACCTGCATTTTAATTTTCAAACAGATTAGTAAAGAAAATATGATTCATCAGACTTAGATGCTTTTCTGTAGTAAAATACTTTGTTCTTTTTCAAGCTATGTGAGCAAGGTATGCATAGCAGAGAAAGGATATAATTTTTTAGGTGATTTTTTAAAACAGTGCAGAATATTATTACATATTTGGTACTCTGTGTAAGATGAAAAGTCAATTTTCAGTTATTTTTAAACAATTCTTTATGGGATATATTTGAAGGCCCTTCTTTTGTCAGAATTTTAAAATAAGACATTAAACTTCTATACATAAGAAGTTTATCCTTCATCAGAATTTTCATAAATGTTGAGATTAAGGTTTTCACCTCATAACCGTGTAAGGAAAACCATAAGTGCTATAAGAAATTAGAAAGGAAATTTACATCTTTGCAATTTTCAGTTCTCCAGACAGGCCTAGAAATCATCTGGAAATATGATTAAATTATCTGGAAATAAAATCTGAGCTTTTCAGAAGATCAAACAAAATATTGATCATGACAAAATATTCCTTTTCTTTATCACTTAAACCACATAGAAATATATACATTTTTGTACATGCTGGTACACTAATCTTAATCAATGAAAACTGGGAAAACAAAGCAGTGATTTAGGTGATAAGTGATGGCTCCATAAAGGATTACACTAATTGACATTTCACTACTTCTGTGCAGAGTACTCTATAATATTTTACATTATAAATTTATCTGCAGTAATGTCGGTAAGGATTTTCCCTTAGGTTCCTCTCATTAAATTCAATGTATTTTTAGTTTAATTATTAATAATTTTTTCTGTATTTATAGTACAAAAATTTAATAGGATAAAAAATTTTCAAACCTCACTGCAAAAGAAGAGGAAAAAAGAAATCCAAGACTCACATGGGAATTAATACGTACCATGAATTTCAGAAATATTGAGAACTTGCCGACATCAATTTTCCTTTTGAAATTACTGATCTTTTCAGTTAGTGGAGGTCTCTGTAATGGAATGTGGAAGGAGTCTTTGCTCCTCTAAGGGTGTGTAGTGAAGGGAGCCATATGCGAGAACACACAGACAAACCCGAGGGGCACACGAGGAGGGTGGTGGTGATGAGGATGAGCAGCTCTGTTACACTGACAGAGAAGGGTATGTGAAGTGTGGGAACATTTCTTTTTCAGGATTATCTGAGAACATTGCCAACAAGGAAAGGGAGGGAGACAAACACACAGACACCAAGCCTGACAAGTTTATGTTAATGAAGACAATAACCAGGAATAAACTCACTCAGTCGCACTAGCTGATGAGCTATCAGGAAATGACAGACAAACTCAGACTGATCTGGATGTAAACTTGGGGGTTCAGGATGTTATTCCAGAATAATGACCTGATTAGAATAACGAGATAATGATTAGTTTTCTGGATACCTGCAAGGAAAAAGAGAAAGTGAGGTCTTGTTCTTATTACAGAGCTAAAATGCTTGAAAAATCACCCAGAAACTTCCTGTGATGCTGACATACCTTTCTGACATGGTGTTGTGATCTCTTGCAAAAGAAATCCTGTGTGAGGGTCTTGGTCTGATAATACAGACATTGATATGGAGTTTGATGTGCTCCAGCTTTACTTCTGGAAGTCAGAAGTATCTTTAGTGTGTCACCCTTCCCATCTGTCACCCTGAAAAGGTTATTCTGAAAGTTGTGAGACCCTTTGTTTAAGAAATTTTTCCCCCCGTGAAAGAACCATTCTGTCCTTTGCCACCTGAGGATGCCAGACTGCACAGTTCCTTTCTGAGTCCGTCTGGGGACAGTGTCCTTGTTGTCCTCCACTGAAAGCTGACCTGACAGAGGACACAAGTCCACCAGGCTGCTGGCAATAGTCCGAGGAGGTGTGGGCCCAAGTGAATGTCCAAGAGAGAGCTTTGCACAAAGTGGATGAAGATGTCTGCTCTGCCACCAGTGTTTTGGACAAGCAAGGGGTTTTTTGCTTCTCAGGGTTTCTGTATTATTTCCGTACTGAGGTGAGTCTCTCTGCGAAAAAAGAAAATAATTTCTCTGGAATGATTTTCTCAAGAAAATCAATTGAGTGCTTTTGGAAGCTGTAATGGTTTAAGTGAATGTATGATTGAAAATTTTCTTGTCTATTTGAGTTTCCCATAATGTTAAATCAATTCATGTTATTTGTGCTCTCTGTACCGTGTTAACATTAAGGCTACCTCAAGATTTCCACTCTGTTCCTCGGTTATGAACAGCAGAGTTGTTGCTACTTTTACAGTATATTACATCAGTGTATTGGTATAAATGTATACAGGTACTACTAGCATTGATACAAGATTTTACAATGCTATTTGGAAGACTCTATGCAGCAGAAATAGGGTCTCAGGAACACATTTTAAGTTCGGGGCTTTTTTAAAGAGGTGATTGTATGGTTGTATTTCATACCCCAAATTCCAGAGTAAGGGGTGTTAAAGACAGTGGTAGCCTTTCACTGACTCCAAATACAAGCTGTTGTTTCACAACAAGCTTTAAATGCAATGGAACCCTTATCCAGGTGCAAAACTACAACAGAGAACAAACTTGTGTAACAAACATCACAAAAAGTAATATGATATCACTTTCACATACTGTTTGTTTTCTTGTATAGAAGAACTTCAGAGTAGATTAAATAATACAGCATGCAGACGACTACTAATGTGGAGAATGAATACAAATGTTAAAATTAATTACACCGTAGTGAAGCGGAGACTCACAAGATTAGATTAATTTATGGATATTTCTGCAAATTAACCCAGTCAGATTGTGGTTTGGTTGCTGGTTTATTATCTTTTGTTCCTATTGTGCAGTGAACCATAGGTATTGGGTGAGCTATGCTAGTTTGCACAGCTCATGCACTTGGCCTTGTAATACCATTCCTACAGGAGAATCAAGCACTTCCAGTCATTACTGAGTGCAAGGGTAGCCAAAGGTGCAATGGTTTGTCATCCTGCAGCAGACTCAGAGCGAATCAATTTCCATGTTTGCAGCACGGTCAGCTGCCATTATCAACTACTGAAAAATGAATGTAGTATTATGTGTAATCCCTTACAGCAGAATCAGGTGACAGTATGGTCATGGCCCGCCAAAGTCCTTGCGGGAAAGGTTTATACACAGTGTGTCACAGATTTTGAGACTAATGCACAAGTAACCTTGGTGTTTACGTTTACAAGTCAGTAAATTTGTTTTAGACTGGAAGAAGAAATGCCTGACATTGTGGCGGGTTTAAACCAACTTACTCACTGTTGAATTTGCCCTTATCTAAACAATCCCACACAGTTACGTTGCTGTAAAAGCCTGTGAAGCACTGACAGGCCCTTTATTTAGAGCACAGCGTATTATTTCTTACAAAAACCGTGGTGTAAGACAAAACAAAGATGTTTCCTGGACCAAAACTGACTTTACGGGCTCAGAGTGCTTTTTGACATATCTGTTGCCCTCTTCACATGAGAGGGCAATCTATCTCTTGCAGTTTCTTCAGCTGGGGCCCAGTGATTTGCTAGTGGAACCTGGAGCTCCTTTTGGGTCTCAGATACGCACAAGGTCAGTCTGCCAGGGTAGGTGGGTGTTTTACATTTGCTATGGTTACCTTGCATCCATTGGGATTGCATGGAGTAAGTTCAACGTTACAGTCGAGTTGTCAGTGAGTAATAGAATAGAAAGCATGTATTTTTCAAGGTACTACACAATAAGTTTGATTAATCTGCTCCTTCAGTCTGAATGTATAAAGACATTTTTTCTGGCAATAACCTGCAATTTCCCATCTCGCTACAAAGAAACGGTAGAAAAAGTTCTGCCTAATTTTGGTGGTAGCTCATAGATGTTTAGTCCCCAAAATATTACCTCTGTTTTTCAAAGTGCTATGTTTTCCATATTACTGCATTTGAGCATCTATGCACATTGTAAATTCCAGCAAGACAGTGACTAAAATGTATTAGAAACGTAGGTTTAAATTGCCTCTTTTCAGCTAAAGGTCCCCTTTTGCATGGATGAATGTATCACTTGTGTTCTAGTGCCCACATTCATTATCGAATAAGTATGAGATGAGAGAAAGGAAAAATATCTCCCTTCTCCTGGGAGAAAGAAGCAGAGAGATTTCTCAAGAGTCTTTCATTTTAGCTTTGTATGAAATCAAAATATGCCCTGAAATAAAGTGGAGAGTATTGCTTGATTTTGTGTTCAGATAACATAGTCACTCCTGAACAAAATTAAAACAAAAAAAGGGTTATATTTTGTTGGAACCTCCATTTGAACGCAGAAATAAAAAAACCCTTAAATTTTAAAATTATTCAAATTGAGTACTTTCAGACATTAAACTGTAATATTTTGTTTAGAAAATAGATGGAGAAATGTAATTTAATTCTCTTTCCATTTTTGCCTCTATGCCTCTTTTCATATCTCCTCTTACATTCTGCCATCTCACCAATAAAACTCTCTCAAGTCTAACATAAATTCAGCGTTTCTGGAAAAACACCAACCAGTCAGCTATATCTGCTGACAAGAACACTAGGAAAATGTTATCCAAAAGCCAAGAGCAAAATGGGATCTGTTATTTTCCAAAACTGTATTTCACACTGTAATGGTTATTCAAAGAAAAATCACAGTGTTGATCTTGAAGTATGAAAAATACAGCGAAACTTAGACCATGTTGCTACCAGCCAGTCACTTTCAAACATACAGACAGGCTTTTAAAAACATGAACTTGTGCTGCTCTGTTCCTTTGATAGATCTCTGCTGTTTACATAGTGTAGAAATGAGCCTTTTTTACACAACTGTTTTATACATAACTATTCACATGTTCTATGTTTTTCTCTGCGGAGAGAAAAAGAAACATATTTCATCCACTGTCACTGTGAAAAAACTCAGAAGCTCCAAGTCCCACACCAAATGCACACGACATAGTCTTCATTTTAGTTCATGACAAGTTATTCAACAGCAAGGTTCTGAGCAATATACATGACTCAGTTCTTTCTGTAAGAAGCAATTTCATTGTGGATGCCAAAGGTTAAGTGTGATACCTCACATAACCATTCCTGAAAACCTGAATTTCTAGTTCCACTTGGAGGGAACTAGATTTTAATTGTGGTAAATAAGTAATCAGAACTGCGCTGAGTCACTTTACATGAACAATTTAAATGGCTTTTTATTTCAAGTCCAAGTCAGTCACTCTCTGCAGCGTGTTAAGATCTCACATGATTTACTTATGTAGATAGAGAAGGTTGTTGTTGCCTAAACATTTTTAAACAACCTCCCCTGACTCACTTTTTGCTAATGGTGCTTTGGTTAATGAGGTTTAAAGAGATGACCTCTAGACAATAAATATATGTGATGAAAACTAATGCTGAAGAACTCTTTTGGCAAGCAGTAAAAGGAGTGGTGGGATGAACTAAGAAAGTGAAAGAGAAAAGATCTGTATAGAGCAATCCTCACTGTGAGATTTAGTCTGTGAAATTGCTTCAAGAGATGTTCTGTAAAATTGTTTTCCCAAGTAGGACTGAAATCACTGCCAAAGGCCAGGCTCCCTGTGGGAGCAGGGTAAGATGAAAACCAGCATTTGCTGAACAGTGCAGCAGCTCAGACAGCAGCAGGCTATAGCCCTTGGGCACTGAATGCAGTCCTCAGCTTTGTCTTTCTCATCATTGCTTACTGACTTTCTTCTCTCAATCCATCCATGTGCTGATATTCTATGGTCCTCTCAGTTTTGAATTTTTACTGTCTGGTTTTCTCCCTTCCTTCTGCACTGTCCTGTGACTTCTTTTATCATTAGCTTTAAATTTCTTCCTCTTAAATTTGTCCTACTGCCATGCATCCTTCAGTTTCTGATAATAAATAACAGTGAGACACAGACAGAAATAAAATTTATCCCAGGCATGCCTTAGAAGGAACTAAGGAGGAAGGGCTCTGTTTCCCAAGAACCTCAAACCCAATCTTAGGTTTTCTAGACTCTCTGCAAGCCCTAGAGAAATCCCTGGCTTTTCACTATGTACATTTTTATGCTACATCTGGGAAGGCTTGTGTTTTTGAAAATGTTCATAAAAGAAATCTTTCTTGCAAGTGGTCATCTTCATGGTTTAGCCTAACTAAAGATTTTTTCTGGTTTTGGTTGTTTTTATCTTGGGGGTTTTTTGGTTGTTTTTTTGTTGTTGTTGTTGTTGTTTGTGTGGGGTTTTGTTTGTTTGTTTGTTTGTTTTGATTTTGTGGGGGGGTGGGTGCAGGGGGAGGGTGTTTTGTTCTTGTTTTAGTTTGGTTTTTTTGGGGTTTTTTCCCACAAAACTGTAATCAGGTTCACTGTGGACTACAGAGGGAAAAACTGAAGCAGCCCGTGCTCATCTGCCATGCTCTCCTTCATGCACATAGCTCATCATTTGTAAAGCACATCTGTTTCTATCTTATATGTGGAAGGCTTTCATCTCTGCAGTGATATTTCCTAATTTTTTGAAAAAATCAGCTCTTGAAGACCTGCTATTACTTCATTAGTCTTATAATTAAGACAGCCTAATATTTTCTATCATAAGAGCTTGTTTAGCTACTTTTAATTTTTCCAGGCTTAACGTGACTGGGTGTGAATTTTCCAGGATTGATACCAGGCATGGGCTGCCTCTTTCTCTGCCAGAAAGCAAGAAATGTGGCTCAGAACAATACAAGAAATCTTTTGCTCATGTATGTTGGAGGAAGGGCTTGATATCTAGTAGGGAAGATTGCTGTACTAAAAGTGTGTGCTTTTTTGCTATCTAAGGAAATTTTGCTTCAAACTAACCAAGGCTTTGAAAATTCAATTACACTTTATGTGTGATAACTGAACATATTCATTAGAATTTGACAGTTGCATTCTCTATTTTTGGTATTTTGGGGAAATGAAATATTCTTGGAGCCTTCCTGTCAGAGGACTTGTTGGTGGTTCCTTTGGTACACTTCTTCCCCTGCTTCTGCACTCTTCTTTACTCACAGCAGAGTGCAAACTCGGCATGGATTAAAAGCTAGTTCAGCAGCCCTCTTTGTCCTGCACGGATGACAGCAGTGAAGAGTGGTGCGCACAAGCCTGGTCAGGTTTCCATGTGCTGAGTAAGGGCAGTGGTCACAGGATGGTCATGTGATGAAAGTAATTGAATAAGACCCTGGAGGATTTCTCTGTCTCTTTCTCTGTCTCTTTAGCTTTCCACGCGTCTCTCCTTGTCTTCTGTGGCACAGACCTATTGCTGTCCAAATAAATTATTGTATACTCCGAAACATTAAATTCCCTGAAAGGTAGGCCCTGGACTTTTCAAACTGGACATCCAAAATTAGCAGAAAATACTTATAATAGTTTCTGACTGCCTTAGTCTCTTTCTGGGTTGTTTTTCCATGGCAGAAATTATTTTACAAGGAAAAGCACCGCAAAAACAATTTAATGGATGTTTGTAAAGCATTTGGATATTACAGTCATGAACACTGTAATAGAGGCTGCAAGGAAAGAAGCCCTTCATGTAATTTTATAACTGGCATTGAGAGCAGAGGCTAAACAATGTACAGTAAATAAACTCTATCTATGCCATGACAAAACAAAATAGAGGGCAACTATTCAATGAGCAGCATTCATATTAACACCATAGGGAGCACTGGATATGACCATGTAATTAAAGATGGTATCACACTGGATCTTCTGAAAATGGCTGAGTGGATGCCATGAAAGCAATATTAATATTGTCATCTCCTAACTTCAAAGTACTTGAGTGTGCAGTTACAGCTTCCTGTAACAGTAGATTTTGAGGCATTTAGAATGTAAGCTTCACATGCTGTTGGAGCTTTTCTTTATTTATTTTAGCTGTTACACAAGCTTTCTGCATTCCAGAAGAAGCTGGGATATATGTGGTTTCAATGTAGATGGTGTCTGGGATTTTTTTTTCCTCACCCAAGAATTTTGCTCTAATTGCAGTAATTCATTGCTCTTCTCAGTCAACGAAACCAATTCTCTGCAGCCTAGTACTACAGGCACAGTTAATGCACTGGAGTTAATCTTCTGGAGGGCCAGCTAACCTTTTTGTCATCATCATTTGTTCCCTAATGGAGACTTCTGGTTGAGAACCACAGAAATCTCAACAATCCCACGCAGCTGCTGACATTTAGCAGGCTCATGAGATTTACCCTAACACGAGAAAGTAAATCCCATCTGTAAGCACTTATGAAAAATGAGAAGCAAGACACCCTTATGCCACAAAATGTTGATACAGGATAGGATCATGATGTCCATTTTACATCTTCAGTAATTTTTGAAAATAAATTTCATGTGTCTGATTTGCTGCTATTCAATCTGTTATTTCTCCTCGCTGTTTCTCAGCATTTTTCCCCACTTTCCTCACTCTTCATTCTTATTGTAAGGATCACAGTTTCTATATGTGGTTGTACCTTACTGCTGACTCAGCCCTCAGGATTTTTGCTTTTAACTGAACATTAACAAAATTAAGAGTATGTCACAGACCTCTGCTTTTAGCCTTATCTTACCACAAGTGTCCTGCAATGTAAATGAGAAACTGAAATAATCCCCCCATATCCCACCTACAGCTAGTTATTAAAGCAAATTCAGTCACTTTAGATATGACATTGTGGAGTTAATTCTGACTTTGCTCCTGTACATATTAAATCTAAGTAATGGTAGAAGATAAAAGTGGGAAGCTATGCTCTGGTGAGCCTTAAAAGAAATGGGTGACAGACTTCCACACCATTTTCTCTGCTGCTTTTCAGTGTGGATAACAAAAGAGCAATGAGGGATCTGTGGAGATCTCCAAGAAAGTTAAAGATTGTAGCTTTTATTTCAGAGTTGGTGCTTAGCTTAGTCGTGAGCATCTTACCCACATCCCAAAGGGGGATGCACACAGAGTTTCAGTCATAAATTTAGAGTTTCTGTTGTAATGCAACTGTGAAGGAGCTGCCCAAGGAAAGACATGTCCAAAGAATTATTTTGTCTGGCCCATGACTAGGGTGCTTTGGCTAAAGCTGTTACTCTTCCCCTCTTCTACTTTCTACCTTAAAAGTTCTTGCCATATCTTCCTGCTAAAAGAACAAAAGTGAAGTAGGATTGACTTTTTTTGTTTTAGTGGATTTTTATGTAGCAAAGCACAGGGGGACAGAAAGCAGAGCCAGGTAAATGGGGCTTTGACTTTTAGGTGGAGACCAGCAGTGCATTGCACCCTGGAGGACAGAAGGCTTCTCAGCAAAGGCAGTGATGGAGCCAGGTAGCTCTACCAACTTCCCTTGAACTCATTACTCCATTTTAACTCAAACTGGACTGAATGGGTAGGCAGGAGAGAGCGCAAGGTGACAAGATATCCATTTCCTAAAAGAATTGCCCTTCAAGTATAACCACCAGCATTCAGCTGGATGAAGATTTCCTTTGCTGGAAGAAGGTCTTTGGTGGTTTCAGCAGTCAGGGAACATTCCATGACAAAACCTGCTATGATCCATGATATGATCCAGTGATCATAAACATGCTAGTGGAACTGATGGCCAATAGAGATGTGATTACTGTGCTCTCAATAACCACAACAAATCTCATTGGTATTCCAGCATTGAGCATCATCTGCAACAAGTGAGGACTCTGTTATGGACCTACATGAAGGTTATGTTTTCTGTCCCCAAAGTCCCCCTATATGTGGTGGCCGGAAGTGACCTGGAAGTACCCTGGAATTTTTAATGAATGTATTCCTAATAGCTATGAATGATGGTGTAAGCAAGGGATTCTGAGGAAGCTGCTGGAAATAATCCCCAAAAGCCAGATCTGGCATCCTACACTTAAAAGGGAGCTGGGGTGTTGGATGCAGTGTTGGCCAAGAAAGCATGTTCCTGGGTTTCGCTGACAGAAGAGCACTATTGCTGTGCTGAACAGACAGCTCCTGCTAGAAATGGAAAATTGTGCCCAATTCTGAATGCACTCATATGTGCCATACCTGGTAAGCTACTGATCCAGCACTGACAATTGTGACCCAAAGTGACCTAGCTGTGAGCTGAAGTTCAGAGTGATACTGTGTAAGAATTGCTAGTTCAACATTTTCCTGGATTGTCTGGTGCCAATTCACTGCACCAAAGTCAGAGAAGTTACTGCACTTATGCAATGGATAGTGCTTCATGTTTAGTTCTTATTTTCCAAGTGTTCTGGTTTAAAACCTTCATCTGTCTTTGAGCTATAAAACATGGATAGATTTATTAAGGATTGGGTGTTGTATTGGTCTGACCTTCCTATCCTGCAGAGTAATATCTTGTGGTGAGCAATTACTTTGATTCATTATTACTTTTTAGAGCACTTTTCCAAGATACACACTTGTGGATGAAGTAAAATATTAAGCCTTTTGAAGCATAAGTTCAATTGCTAGAAATCGAAATAAGCTCTTCACGCTTTATAGAAGGAATTTAAACTTCCATTACACTGAAAATAGTACTTTAAATTCAGATGCGCTCTTCTTATTAAAAAAAAAATTGAATAACAAATTAAATTATTTGCTTTGAAGTTAAGAGATTGTTTTTTCACATTCAATGTTACTTTTGGTACTGTATAATTATTATTGCGAACCAAATGGCTTTGAACTAAGAATCAAATATTCAAGTGCTATTAAAAGCAATTTTCCCTCTATTTTTCTGAAACATTTTTATTAGATCATATAAAGTCAGGCAAATGAGGTAATACACAATATGTGTCCACTTTTCACCCTCCATAATAATTGCTTCAGTTATACTTACCTTCTCTAATACTGTTGTTCTAATCATCTTATTGTGCAAGTTAGGATATTTTTAACTGCTAAGCTTTTCAGGAGTCAGAACCTACATATTATATATCCTCCATATAACCTTTAATGGTAATTTCATATAGATTTAAGTAAAATTTTTCCAGCCTAACAAAAATAAGCATATAAGTTGAAATGTTTTGAAATCAGAGAAGCAGATACTTGTGCCTAAATGCAGTGCACTTATGTGCATATTATTTTCCCAAATCACGGTTTATATTGTAGACATGGTTTTACATACACAGAACAATACTATATTAATTTATATTTCCAAAATAAAGCAACAATTTCCTCTAGTTGCATAGATTGTATTACTGCTCAAGTTTTCAACTTTAGAAATTCAAGTTACTAACTGTGTATGTTCAAATGTTGAGTCACATAAAGACTATATTTTGACTATCCTAATCATAAAATCCAGTCTCAATAACAATGCTTTGGAAACTCTTTTGGATTTGGTAAAAAATTAAATTCTTTTGAAAAGATGCAATCCTTGTAACCCATGAAGAAAAGAGACAAAAAAATTAAACACCTCTTATATAGTCTTATAAGGATCAGTCACTTTGAATACTACTAAGGGATATCTTTTAGTTCAAGGGGAAAATATTTGATTTTTTTCCACCTCATATAGTTTGCTAGATTTCAGATGTTATTCTCAGAGCAGGTATATTTAGAAATTTCAGAAAGATTCTAATTAAATTTTTAGCACAGACAGATTTTCGTTGGAACTTGAATAGAGTTGAACTTGTACTCTGTCCTCTCATTCCTTTGACAAGAACTTTAGTCTAGGCTTTGAACATTTATTGATTACTCAGTTTTCTAAAGTCTAATGAATGAATTAATTAAATTAATTAGTTGAATTAATGAACACATTTAACTAATTAAAATTACTACTAACACGTTCCAGCTTTCTAGTGAGATTACTTTGCTTGCCAAATATGTATCAAGACCTATTTTATCCACATCATCTTCAAGAGATAGGGCAGGAATACGGTCCAGAAAAATCTGTCTTTAATTTTCTTTTGTTAACAAAGCATATTCAGTGTGGGTTAGTGCTGTCTGTTTTTCCTCTTTTTACTTCCTTTTTGTTACTACAAACCCATTTATCAGTAGTCATGTTTGATCAGCTAAAGTATCATCAAATAAATTCTCATTTATTTCCTCCCTCTTGATGAGTACAAGCCTTGAAGATACTAAAATAGTTTGTTGATGACTCTTTCTGGACTTTTCATTAGTAATTGCCAAATCAAGTAGTTAATTGAATAGGCAACTTTCCTGTGGTACATTGATTTATATTTGAAGTTTGCATAATAGTTTTAGCTATGATTAATTTAAAAGGAGTTCTCCTATGAGTATATGGCATATTTCTGATACCTATTTATCATCACTTGCTTCAAATGAGAGGTGGAGCTAATCTTGGTAAAGTCTTTGCATGTTTGTCGGAAGGAAGCTGAACACCACCCCAGTTGAAAATGCTGACTCATCTCTGTCTTATTTCCATTTAATTTAAACTCAGCACAAAGCAGCAAGAGAGCTAAATCTTATCTTCAGAGGAGCAAATTAAAATTATTGCTTGAACAAGCCTTTGTGAACTACAGGGTTTAGTGAGAGAGGAAAAATGTTTTAAAAGGCATAGATCAGAGTAGGTTTTCATAGAACACAGGTGTTGAGATGTTTGTAGTGACTTGAGGGACACACTGGTTTTGTTTGTCAAACAGCTGCAAAGCTGAAAAATTGCCAGTAATTCATTTGAGGTATTGATGTGGAAGTGGAATGGGGAAGAAGGGTGATTTACACCTTGGAACCTGGGAGGCATTCTGCAGTTTCAGAGATCTCTTGGCTTTTAAGATGTTGGAATGTTTGCACATACCTTCACCTCTACATAGTTCAAGTGGCATCAATTTCTGCCCCTGTAGCCTTGGCAAATTTTCTTGGTGATTTTTTTCTGGGACAAGACCAGTCTGTCACTTCTGAATGCTTGTTGCCTTGAAAGCAGTATGACTTTTCATCAGCAATAAAATCCAGATTTTGCTCAAATGTGTAAGTGATGTTTTCCAGCAAAAAATTTATCCTGTAGTTGTCGTTGGCTTTTTTCCCCCCATACTATTGACATTTAATTAACAAAGCACAGATTATCTCTTAGTAAATATGCAGCATGTTTATAATAGCTAAACTGTCTTCCTGGTATGTTTCACTGAATGATAAAATTAATGGTTTTCATTTGTTCAGATGGTTCTTTGGCCCAGTCAAACGAGCAGATGCTGAGAGACAACTGTCATACCCTGGAAATGAGGCAGGAGCCTTCCTAATCCGAGAAAGTGAAAGTCTAAAAGGCGAATACTCACTCTCAGGTATATTCCTTTTTCATCTGAAGCAATGTTTTAAAAATTTCCCAGGTGATCTGGGCTTTTTGATCTTTGAGGACAATAAACTGTGGGCATGAAAATGAGATTAAGTTCATCATAATATTTTTTCCCAGGAGACATATAAAGAAAACTTGGCAAAAGTTATTTGAGTTTATATTTTATAGACTTTGTTTATCAATATGCTCAGAACAGAAATTTAGGTTTTTATGCTTAGTAGTTCCAGTGTTCTAGCTGCCTTAAAATAGATAGTATTTTCATGATCAAAGCGTAAAAAAATACATTACAGTTGTACACTGCTGTTCTGATCAGTGCACAAAACAAAAATAAAAATAAAAGCTTGTTGACAGATATCTGCAATTTAAGAAAAGGAGATTTCTGTTAGAGCTCACACTTAGGTTTATATTTATTTGTTTTCAGGAATAAAATCATAAGAAGATCTTCAGAGCTGTACTTTACAATAAGTCATGTTTCCTTGAAAATTTCACTGCAAATACCAGTAAAAAGTTAGATTTCTGATGATGATACATGTTGAAATTAAGTCCTTCATTTGAATCTGAAAGATTATTAAATTAAGACGCTTATTTGTTAATAATTTTACTCACATCTAAGTAGATCATGTTTTTTCTGCTGTTGATATTTGTCATTTTAAATAGTAAATGTGATTGCTCATTGGTTGTTTTCTGTGAACATTTCCCATCAAACCTGTCATACAACTGAGAGTCAGGAGTGTAGTGTTGTCCTTGAGACAACAGGGCCATACACCCAAACTTCCAAACACACTCTACCTATATTAATTCCAGAGACCAGGAAAGATTTTGGTGTTTGTGAATAAACCATGAGTAGTCACGTGCAGAATTATGTCAGTAAAATGAGAGGCACCTTGTCCGTAACCAGATTCTTTCATATTGACTCCTCTTTTGCCTGGATGATTTTGTGTCATTCACCTTCTGAACATCGCACAGAAACACAGCTTGATGAATTTTGACACATTCTTGGTTTCACTTTCCCAATTACAAGAAAAGTGTTTACCTGCATTGTCTTGTGGCAATGAGAAGAATGTTTTTTATTGCCAAGACAAAGAAACGTGGAGTGAAATACAGGAAGTGTATTGAAATAAATGGGATGATTACAGTTCTGGGAGAGTTCACTCCGTAGTTTTCAGTTTGCTCTCAGGGAAGCTGGTTCTTGCCATGAAGCACTTAAAGGAAAACTAGCTTCAGCAAGGAATCAGACTTCTCCTGAGCTGTGACAGAACTGACACCTCTGTGTGCACCCTTTCATCTGTGTTACAGCCACAGACCTTTCAAAATGCTTTCTCTCAACTTACTGTTTTGTTACACGACCTCAGCTTCCTCCAAGAGTTCTTCATCAGTGAACTGATTTCATTCAAGGACTGGGCTAGACTGATAACAGTGTGGTGGTATGCACTGAAGGAAAGATAGGCCCATATTAACTTCTTAATGATGGCACTTGAATACATGGCACCTTACTAAAAATCAATGAAAAATCTTTTGCTTGTGCACCTAGGGGTGGAAATGCAATTTCTTTTTATTATTCTCCAGCTATAGCCTTTTAGGAAAGATTTAAAATATTAATTATTTATCCTGTATCCTTAAGAGGAAAGTGTCAGTTTTTAGTCAAACTTAGTTAAATTATGAGATACTCCAGAGAAAAATCCAAAGGAATGATAATAAATACTAGGCTAGCATTTGCAGTAGGATAAGATCATCCTTTGATGCTGCTGTTTGTTTTTTTCCTTACAAGTTTTGGATGGAAAATTTATTTTATCTGATTTAGTACATTTGATTCAATTATGAAAGCTTGTGGTAGACATTTTTTACATTTTTGTATAAGCTTATCTGAGAAGTGCAGATTTGATGATGACTGATACCAGCAAGATATAAAACCAACAGTTGTTGATTTGTCTCATGCTGGTTTGTTTGATTAAGGAAGGTAAGAGTGGCACTGAAGAACATAACATACACAGAGGCAAGGCTGCAGTTATGGGAGCCAGCTCTCCTTCATTCACAAAGATGGGTTGTCCTCTGAGCATGTATGCATAAATATATGTATCATCTCAGATTTATTAACATTTGTGCTCTTTTAAGCAAAGAAAGAGGAAAACTGCAGCCGTCTGCAGGCACTCTTAGTGGCATCATTTCTTTTAACAACTTCCCAGAGTTGAACATAATTTATCTTTAACATGGTACTTTGATCCCAAAGAGCTAAATTTTATTTTCTGTTCACTGAATCGGCTTAGCTGAATGGCATCTGTTTGTATTGTATAAGTTCTTTTGCTTCCAACCTAATAGTGTACATCATGGTCTAGATGTTTTATGTCCATAATCTCATTTCTTGTTGTCTACCCAGAAAGCTAGTGCCTTCTAAAGCAAATGATGCAATAGTTTGTATTGTGGGAAGCATTAGTAGAAAAGAAGGTTGTTTAGTTCAGCAGGTGCTATGGAGAAGGCAGTTTTCCTGCATCTCTCCTGCTTGTGCCATCAGTAGGAATTATGAGAGCTAAAGCTGAGGCAGAAGGATGGCTTATATCTCCATGGTAGCTGAAACACTGATGGGAAGAAGTCACAACCTGGTATTTTGGGTTACGTCCCTAATTTCTGTTTCCAATTTTTTCAGTCCAGAAACATTAGCCCTCAAAAGTCCCATCTTCTGTAGATCTGATTGCTTTTGCTCTACCTTTTATTGCTGTTTTGGTTTCATTGCAGAGTAGATGATAATGGCTGGAAGAGTGACAACTTGGCTTTCACAATTAAGGTTTTTTAGAGAATATTTTAATTCTCTGTCCAGCATGCCATTTTGGTAAAAAAGAAATTAAAAAGGAAGAGAGATTTTTACCCAAGAACACATAGCTGATTTTATGACTTTCATGCTTGATTTCATACTCATATGGGCAATGAGATATATAAGAGATTTAATGTTAATTAGGGAGACAAATCATCTCCTTAGTAAGAAAAAAAAAATTCTATCTTTCATGAAAATTACATTTTTTACTTCTATCTTGCCTTGTTGGGGAAACTATCAATTTGTGAGATTTAGTTAATAAATAATCATTTAAATTAAAAACAAAAATTCATATTCAGAAAAGTTCTTATCATCTGTGGATAGTCAAATAGAAAGCTCATCAAGCCAGATAGGCCACTGAGATGTGTTACTATAAATTTAGAGTGTTTGACATTTTAAAAATAGTTTTTCCCATTTTAAAAATGCACATGTTGTCGACAGATTTTTATGTTGATGACTCCAGCATCTGGTGTGAAATGCATTAAATTTTAAACATGTTGGTACCATCTTAGACGTCGCCTCTTTTTAATTAAAAGCCATAATTTAGATATGCTCAGCTTAATTGAGTGTCATTGCCAGTGAAAGCAGGAGGCTGTCTACTTAGCTCATCACTGAATAATGCTATCTGAAAGACTTATTGCATTAAATAACAATGTAAGTGGTTTGTGTTTTCTTCAGCTACTTCTTCCATGCTCATAAAAGAATATTTCGTGGTTTCCTCTAGGCCACACTGGGTTTCAGCATAGGAAAAAGAGGTGGTTGTTTAAGGCAGCAGATTCATAGAACTGGCAAATTCACGGCCATACTAAGAGGATGATATTGGATCTGCCTCTGCACCTGTTCTGTGCTGGTGAGAGTGATTTCATGGGTCACTCTCACATCCAGCCTGGGCATGGAGGCTGAGGTGGCAGTACTGCATGGCCAGTGCTAGGGGAGGACTGCTTACAGGAGCTGTGTTGGGACACAGTTTTTGGCAGAAATGGCACATTAGTGTCTCCATGGTTCATTCGGTGAAGGTGTTGACTCTGCTGATGCCCCCATAAATTTTTGTGCCCTGGGGAAAGAGTAGTAAATTATTTTATTTGCATTCTTCATTTAACAAAATCTACCTCTCCTTGACCCAATCATGTGAAGATGGATAGCTGGGAGAGGATAATCCTTCTGCTAAACTGAAACCATGTAGAAATCTAATGTAATTCTTTTGGAAAGGGCAAGTTGAGGAGAAAACCTCTGCAGTTTTCAAACCCAGCTACTCTCAAACTGTGTGAAACTGAAGTTACAATCCTGTCCTGGTTAGTAATCTGGCATAGATGTAGAGATGACTGGAAGGCGTTATGGATAGCTCCTTCCTGAGTGACTCGTGCTCTGTATAATGTTGGCAGAGGAGCCACACAGTGCTGCAGAGCTGCAAGTGTGTGCTGCCGGACATGCACAGCTGGATGCAGCCCTGGGACACAAGTAAACCACTCCCTGTCAAATACTGCACTAATCTCAGCTGCTTAATACAAGATGAGATGGTATTAGGGCAGAAATTTTCTCCAGCTTCTCTGCACACATCATCGCTGACCTGGATGCTGTCAATCATAAGGCTTTGTAAAAAGCTCGTTTAAGAAATTAGAGTACATCCTTCAAACTGGCTCTTGCATTATTAATTTTAGCTACTTCACAAGTAATAGTTATAATACTGCTAATAAATCAAGCAGGTGGTCAGATTACTATTACTTGTGATATACAACTGAGACTGGATGAACATAGTCGTCCTGTTGGCCTTTTGTTCAATGCATCATAAAGACTAATTAATTTGTTTGGAATAATTTTCCTGTGAACTTTGGAAAAGTCATTACATTTTCAGTCTGTTGTTACTGAATTACTCTTTCCTTCATTTTGCTTCTGCTCCATTTCCAAATGGTACATCACAAAAATATTAATGAATTTTATACTTAAAAATAGTACTTATGGGTGTTAATTTAAAAAGAAATACAATTTTAAAAGTGCGATGTATTTATCTTTACAATATGGATTTTATTTAGACATTTTCTCATTCCTGTTCTCATGCAGAATTCTAAGTTCTCAGGTCCGTAAAAATGCTACCTGAGGTGGAGTATTTTGAACAGCTCCTGTCTGCTCTCTGGTGGGCTGGGATGGCAATCACACAGTACTGTCCAAAAATATTTGATCATCCACAGCAGTACTTAAGGAAGGAGAGATCTTCTCTGATTTAATCACTTAGATGGTGAGAGAAGTTATTCTTCATATCAGCTTTGTTAATTTCATGCAAACAGTTCTATATTTTTTCTACATATAATGTGTAACCATGTATTCTTATGTTATTATAACCAAAGTGATTGTCAAAATCCCTTCAGTGTAAAGAATCTATCAGCTAAGTTTATTGTTAATGTTTACTGTTAGTGTTAGAGGCAACAGCTGTAACCTTCTTAGGAGCTAAATCAGTTACCCTTCTGTATGTAATAACACTCTACTGCCCATTGAAAATGGACAGTGATACCTAAATAGTGGAACGTCTTGTAAATGACACCAACATAAGCAACTAAATACCTTTTCAGCTCTTCTGAACTACCCTCTCTGATCATTCTGGGCCTGCTATTGCTACTATTTTTTATTTTTTTTTTAAATTTGTGTGTGTGCGTGTGACTTACACACATTTTTTTTGTCTCTCTCTGATCTGGTGATGGTCCATGTCTAGCCCCAGCATGTAGTGGCCCAACCTTTTTTCTGACACATGTAGAGTGCTCCGATGGCCACAAGGAGGGACACTTTGGGTGTCATGATATGCAGATTAGTGACCTACAGGAGGTGAGAAGTGGTCTTCTTGATTGAGACACAACAGATCAGAATAAACCACATTTCAATGGAAATGAATTAATCAACTACTTGAAACAGAGCATTATTCACCTGATTTTTACATATTCCAAACATGTACAAAATTCAAAAAACCCCTTGGAAGGTGTGAGTATTTTTCAGAGACTCATGGCCATGTGGAGGGTATATCTGTTTCCTCTAAAATGCCTGCCAGCTCAGCAGCTGCTATTTGGAATGTCAACATTAAAATAAGGGAGGATAAAGAATATTTAAAATTGACTAAATTATTTTTGACAATTAGATGCTTTTGGCTGGTTTTGGCTTCTTCAAAGACGGAAAATACGAACTGCCTCAAAGAAGTTGTATTTATGTGCTTCTACATCAGTTCTTCTTCATCAGATCTGAAAGACTGCAAACTAATAGATAAGATGTATTGAGCTATCTGAACAATGGGTTTTGGTTTGAAAGAAGCTTTTTATCGTTGCCATATTTGAAACTAAAATAACTTATTTTAAGGTCCTCATAAATATATTTAGGAACCTTATGAGGGTTTGGGCATAAATGACATTGTACCACTGCAATAATTGATGGACACTTAATATATTTAAATCCTTTCAGTTTTTGATGGTGCATCTGTGAGGCACTACAGGATCAGAAAGCTGGATGGAAGCTTTTTCCTAAGCATAAGGAAAACTTTCAAAACTCTGAATGAGTTGGTTGATTATTATAGCAAGAACACTGATGGCCTCTGTGTGTTGCTTGGAAAGCCATGCATAAAGGTAAGGAGTAGATGCTACATTGTGCAAAGTATTTTTTGTGAGCTAACTCATCAGATATCTGTCAGAAAGTGTTGATCTCATATCTGCTTCTACTATTCTATATTTCAAAATGTTGATGATCTACTTGTTTTCAGGAAGTTCTGGGTAGTGTTATAGTTTCATTCTTGAGGTTGACAAATTAATAATAAAATACCATGCCATTTAAAAAAAATCATCAAGTGTCTGTGGGGAAAATATGCCAAATCATGATTTATGAATACCTTTTTATAAATACATATGGAGATGAAATCTCCAACTTCATAACTCTAGCTGACCATAAGTAATTACTGAGACAAAACCAAAAGGTTCTGGCAAACAATACATCACTGTTCAAAAAGCTTACTAGAGGGATGATTTCTAACTTTTGCTTTTAATGGCAGGATATTTTCTTTAGTGTATTTGTTATTTCTAACAAAAAGCACCCAATATGTGGGTTGTATTTTATGTTTGCGGTTCACTTTGTCACATGTGTGCACTCTAAGGAAATATAATTTATATCTGTTCCAGCTTTACATGACACAGTTACAGTGATTTGTATATGTTGTTGAAAAAATATTACAGGTGATAATTATTGTGTTATTTCTTTTCATTTACCAGGTACAAATTCCTGCTACTTTTGATTTATCTTATAAAACTGTTGATCAGTGGGAGATAGACCGACTATCTCTAAAATTCGTGAAGAAATTAGGATCTGGTCAGTTTGGTGAAGTATGGGAAGGACTGTGGAATAATACCACCCCTGTGGCAATCAAAACATTAAAGCCAGGTATGTGAATTATTCTTAAATGCTAATAATGTGAAATATTAGCAAGAGTGTTCCTTTACTTTTTAAATGCTACAGCAAAGAGAACCTATCCATATATGCACTCATTCTTAAAATCCTTGCACCTAAACATGAAGATTAGTAAAGCTTTAGGTCCAGATATTCTTTAGTATTTTGAATTACAATTTTATACAGTTTTCTGTTTCTAGATGCACGCAATTAATTTGACATCTGTGCTACATAAAAAGGCAACCACAACAGAGGCTGTACCTATTTTGTACAGTATTGTTTGTATGGATTTGAGTAACTTTAGATTCAATAATCTGTAGGTAAAGTGATTGATTTACTACTGGTTTGTCATCTGTAGAATTTTTTTAGTGATTACGTGCTATATTATAGTGATTTCTTTGGTAATAGATGTACTATGCTAAGTTTGTACTTAAGAAGTGCTTTTATCTTAGTATTGCTTGAATAAAATTTCTTAAGGTTTTTGATACACAACGTTTATACCCAGTATTTGCATGTAATATAAGATTGTGACTAATACAGCTTTTAGCATTTTTCTTAATTATGTTTCATTAACTTCAAGTAATTTGTGCATTTTAAATTGACAACATAAAATATCTGCCAGCAGATGGCAAGAACCACATAGATAAGAGAGGAAGCCTGGATGACATACATGTTTTTTAAAAGAGATAACAACATGAGCTGTGGTTAATTGAAAAAGCTTGTGTTGGGCGCTAATGAACATGATTCAGGAGGCAGAACAGATTCAGACCTTTGATTCAGAATAACATCAATATGCTTGAGCACTGCTTGAATGGTCTTCTGAACAGGGAGGAAATTAAGCATGCGTTTTGAGGCTCTCTTGTACCAGGATATTGTTTGTGTTTTGGGACATGCAAATTGAAAGGAAATAAGCACCTTTTTTGTTCCTTTTCCTCTGCTTAACTGAAAATATAAAAAATGCTCAGACTAAAGACCTTCTATAATTCATATGAAAGACAGTACTTTTTTCAGTGAACAGGTACAACTCCCTAGTGACTCAGTAAACAGAAACCATCTTGAAATCTCTTTCTCACTGGAATAAACATAAGACTCACTGCAACCTTGTTATCACATACAGACTAGCATGGTACAATGGAAGAAACTTCTTCAACTGTGATCCTTTTTGTAGTATCATAGTTTGCCTGGGAAAAAGGGCTCGATTAATCAATACTTTTTCTATCTCTGTTTTTTCCACTCTAGTCTGACTCTTGCTAAGGTCAACAGCAGTAATCTCACTGATTGCATAGTGGGTTGTATTGAGTTAGGGCAAACAGAAGCCCCACCTGGAAGACATGCTTGGATAGCAGAGAGTTTGTGACCTAATACTGTGATAAGGAAGTCATGTGTTGTACACAATGCTGCTCAGAATGAAGACTTTGATTCCCAAAGCCATCTTGATAAATTATATAGTTAATGCTGAATCTCTTATCGCTGTACTTTGTGAACTATCTCATTCCACAAAAACGGTTCAAACAGTCAAAAGTGTAAGGGCTTAACCTTGTAGTATTACTTTTGTGGGGAATTATCCACTTCTATACAGTGTTTTTCACCATTTGGAGTGCCTTACAGTAAGCAGCACACTGGTTTTCCATGGCTTGTTCTTATTGTTACTCATGAGGAATAACACTTCACTAATTAAAGACAAACCTCAATACCCTCACCCTAATCTGAGTAATAAATGTTTACCTTGGTACTAATAAAATTTCAGCAAAGGGTAGGGCTGGTAATTTCATTCACCATAATATAAAGTTGATAAATGAGTGGAAAACATAACAGTTAATGAGTAATCAAGAAATGTGTTGATGACTGAAGCTTCCAATATTTACATAAGCAATGTTTCAGGCTTCAAGTGTAACACACTGTTAAATGATCCTCTCCTGTTGCTTGGCTCAAAGATCTAAATCACTTGTCTTTACACTGGGGCAGGAGGGGCTGTATTTTAAGCTACAGGCTTTTCACTAAGCTGTTTTACAGCGTAGACTCTCTGGACAAGAAAGTCATCAGAGCAACTGAGGAGTGTGTTAAACTTGAAGTGATCTGGCAAATATAGGGAGCTGAGATGGAAAGGGTTCTGTTAAAAAGGCTTTACCACCAGAGAAATTGTGAAATGGAACACTGCTCTTATTATCAAGCAGGAGCATGTTGATAAAGTACAGTGAACATGGTGAACAATATAGAAGAGCATAATGCAATCAGTACATCGTAGATTTATAAGCTAGAAGGCCAGAAAGGATTTCTGTTACTTTGAGCTTTTCTGTTGAGCATTATTTTGCAGTGTACATCTGTTCTAGACCACATATAGGCTGAAAATTTGCTGTTATATGCTGTTACACATCATCCCTCTGCTGAGATTAGTATTTATATTTAATCAAAACACAGCTTGTTCTTGACTAGATAATAATGAGAAGTCTTCTAGTCCTAAGATGAAGGCACTGTAAGAATGTGGACGTAATTTCACAATTGAATTTGCCAGATGTTTTCCCTTTAACCCTTGCCATGTCTTTTAATAAAATAAAAGCCCATTTGTATGCATTAGTTTTTCTTTCCATTCTGGAGATACACACAGAGTGAGTTAAACCAATTTTCAATTGTATTTAGAAAGGCTAAATATAGTTTCTTGTTTTATAGTATCCTCATTTCCCAAACAGTTTTTTCTGGGCTGAAACTAATCTCTAGCTATTGCTGCTAAAGGGCTTAAAACCAAGTAGGCCAATGATATCCTGGCCTGTATCAGCAATAGTGTGGCCAGCGGGACCAGGGCAGTGATTGTCCCTCAGTACATGGTGCTGGTGAGGCCACACTTCAAATCCTGTGTCCAGTTCTGGGCCCCTCACTACAAGAAGGACATTGAGATGCTGGAGTGTGTCCAGAGAAGAGCGATGGAACTGGGAAAGGGTCTGGAGGGTAAGTCCTGTGAGGAGTGGCTAAGGGAATCGGGGTTGTTTAGTCTGGAGGAGAGGAGGCTCAGGGAAGATCTTATCACTCTCTTCAACTGCCTGAAAGGAAGTTATAGTGAGATGAGGATTGGTGTCTTCCCCCTGGTGACAAACAATAGGAGAAGAAGAAACAGCCTCCAATTGTTCCAGTGGAGATTGGATATTGTGAAAACTTTTTTCACAAAAAAAATGGAATGTGTTGTCAAGCATTGGAACAGGCTGTCTGGGGAGCTGATAGAATCACCATGCCAGGAAGGGCTCAGAAAACACGTGGATATGGCGCTTGGAGTCAAGGTTTAGTGGTAAACATGACAGTACGGGTTGATGGTTATACTCGATCTTAGTGATCTTTTCTAACTTTATTGATTCTATGGCTCTATGACCTTCCAACATATAGGAAAAATTAATCTCCCAGAATTCTGGGGAGATGGCAGTGATGGGTTTTCCGCATAGCCTGTTCTCCCTTGATGCAAATGTGCGATTCCTGACTTTTGAGTAATTAGGGTATTCAGAAGTCTGTTTCCATTCCAATTTGGAGCAAGAGCAATTTTTTCACATATTTTACACAATCTGGAAGTTTCACAAGTGTTTCTTTCAGGAGCATAGATGTGCAGCATACTAGCTACATTTTCACTCTTTTTAGGTATCTAACATCTCAGATATATCAGGATTTTTTAATAATTAGCAGGAAGAAATAAGCACTTGCATATCAGATAAAACATATTCTAGATTAAAAATGCACATTACAATGAGAAAATAACATGCTATTAAAATACATTTCTTTACATTGATCATAAAGTCTGGATTCCGGAAATCTAAAAATCTTGAAACACCTTCCTCCCCGCTGCCTCCTTCCTGCACTTAACTTCACTCCGGAGATCTCTACCTCCTCATCCACTGTGGTGCAGGGGGAGAGGGAATGGGGGTTGTGGTCAATATATCACATGTTGTCTCTGCTGCTCCTCTTCCTCGGAGGAAGGGCTCCTCACATTCTTCCCCTGCTCCAGCACAGAGTCCCTCCCACAGAAGAGCCCTCCACAACCTTCCCCAACCTGAGTCTTACCTCTGGGCTGCAGTTCTTCGCAAACTGCTCCAGTATGGGACTCTTCCAAGGGATGCAGTCCTCCAGGGCCAGACTGCTCCAGGGTGGCTCAGTCCTCTCTCCTCTGGCTGCTGCTGGTGTTGCACATTTTCTTTTCCCCCTTTTTAAATCTTATCCCAGAGGTACTGCCACCATCACTGATGAGTTTAGCCTTGCCAGCAGGCTGATCCAGGAGCTGACTGGCATTGGCTCTACTGGACATGCTGTTGGAGATGATATGAAATTTAAAATTTTTTTAAACCCAATGAACATTGAACCAATGAATTTCTATGGGTTTTGACTGTATAAGCATCTGAAAAAGCCAGTAAAATTAATGTGTCATGGAATGATTTTCTCTGCATACCCAGGCAATATGTGGATGAAATGATTTCTGTTGCACATCCTGGCCCGAAATAACGTAATACCTTGACTCTCTAACACTAAAACGTTGTTGGAGGGTTTTTGTTTTTCCCACAGTTTTGGCGACAATTTTGGTGACCACAGGAGAAGTTTCTAGCAGCTTCTCACAGAAACACCCCTGTAGCCCTGACTACCAAAAGCTTTGCATTTAAACCAATACATTCTGCACCTCAGTTCTGTGTATCCCATATGTAAGAGCTATCATTAAAGTCCACATTCAACACAAACTTCATAAACTTCATGAACATCAAGAAAAAGAATTCTCCACACCAAAAACAAAATACCATAATCACAACACCAAAGTCAACAATTTGCACACTATCCATCCTTTGTACCTTCAGCACAATTACAACAACTGAAATTCCCTGTGATCATTCACTCTTTGCTCTCAACTATCATTCAGTCAGTGTCTTGCCCGTTACATCTCTTTATTCCTTTTACAATCTGTGGAGCAGTGTGACTACAAATACAAAGCAGTAGTAATGTGATACCTTTTTTAAGATAATTCTCTCACTTGTTCACTGGTTCACTTGTCACTGCTTTGGAGATATCTGTGACATTTTGCCAGCCAAAACCTTAGCAATGGATAAGTGAATGAAAAAACAAAACACAAGAATATCTCTGCCTTAAGGAACCTCTCTGACTTTTGAACTGTTGACCCACAGTTTTCAAAGAGGTGTAGGGATCAGTAGATAGGAAAACAGTATAGAAACCAGCAGTTGCTATTTCTGGTTTTGGTTCTGCATAGCATTGCCTTGATGCAGGTCCCTGAACATGTTATTTCACATTTCTGTTTTTATTTCCTCACTAAGACATTGTTTTTTCTCTTTAAGTGGAAATCATTGCAGCAGGGATTTGCACTTTGTCGTGTGTTGAGTGTGATGGATTTTCTAGAACCTATTGTCTGGGCTAGCTTGCTTCTCCAGCTGTCAGCATGTGAAGCAGACATCTATCATCACCAGTTAATTGTATCTGATAAAGTTCCTTATGCCTGTTGAAGTTGACGGATACATTTGTCATTATCACGTTGCAAAGCATCTCCCAAGCTTCTCTCTGCATGGAAGCTGCCCAAGCATGATTTTTTTTTTCAGGAAGTGTTCCCAAAATAGTGTCTGGGTTGGTACTGTCAGTGGAGTTTTTAATAATATTTTCATTTCTTCAGTATGTCATCTCTTTAATACATGTGAAGTATAAAAAGCTTTGCACACAGGGAAGCCCCTAATTTCCCTGAAAAAAAGAGATTCATTTATTCCATTTAATTCAGTATGTGACCTTACAATAACTTGTAAGTTTACTTCTGTATGGTGACAAAGCTGCCTGAGAACATCCAGATATACATATTATTCATCTGTTAATGTGAATAGGTTTTTTTAGTCTCTTGTGTTGCCAAATACTTTTTTAAAAAAATGTTATTTCTTTATTACTTATAAACTTCTTCAGAGAATCACAGTTATATGCTTCATTTAGTCTCCATGTAAATAAATTTTGTGTAAACATCTTTAGAAGACGAGGTTCCTCTGAAGTACAAAGTTACTTTGAAGTTATTTGGGAAGGTTTATTGAAAGTTGCAAACAAAGGGTCTTGTGCGTGGTTTATAGAGTATTTAAGGGCCATTTACATTTAGGCCACTGGAATCTGGAAAATGACTGACCTTCCTCTCTAACTCATTTACAGATTATCAGTGTTTATCTTAGAATGTGAAGCTTCTTCAGATCTAGAACAAAAGATTTGAAAAGAGAAGTTAATCAGAACTGTTATACCTGTTTTAAGTAGGCTTAAGTTAGAGGTGATTCCTGGCAAAGCAGCACAACATAGAACATATCAAAGAAAGAGATTCCAACATTTTGTTCTTAAAAATGACTTTGACATTTAGAAAAAAAAAATCATTCAAAAAACAGATTATCAAAACTGTTTTTTCTTCAGGTCCTGATAAATTTGCTCCCAAACTGGTATCTTACACAAAAGAAGCCTCTGCTTCTTTCAGTAAAGACTTCTGTCAACTAATTGTTTTATGACCAAGTGGTTTCAACCTACAGTAACATGCTCTTAATTCTGTGTTTAGCACTACAGCTGAAAATGTATATTTCATTAAAAACACACATATTCAACTACAAGCTAAAACCCCCTCACTTATTTGAACCTCCATGTGGCATGTATTTCCTTCCTCAAAGGGATGTACTGTAAAGTCTTTGCCACTATTGTCACAGGCTTTATCAACTAATTTGTAACACGCATGTTGGATGCTTTTAGAGGCAGTTTTAAATTTGCTTATTCAGTTGCTAAAACCTAATCTTAGGCAGAACACTCATAAAGACACTTAAATTTTTTTCAGTTGGCATCCAGTCTTCTTATTAAGTACAATATAAGATTTACAGGTCTCTGGGGGGTTGGGGCACTGTCTGCTACTTGTACTATTTAAAGATACAAACTAAGTAAAACTGAAGGTTACATATGCTCTTTAAAATATGCAGGAAATACTTATTGATCTTTTTCTTGTTTGTTATTATTATTGTCACTGTTATTTGCTTTTACAGTGTAGAAAAGGTTTTGCAGCTATTCAGCTAATGGAATACTTCTCTCCTGATCAATTTATTGAAAGTTGTCATATGTGAAAAACATGTTGCTTGGTTTCAGTTTGTTGGAATAAGTTTATAGCATGATTAAACTGAGAAATTCCTTGTAGGCAAACTTTGATGGTGGGAACAAATCAGCCTGTCATATTCTATGGTGTGAAGAAATCCTGTATAATGATCCATAGAGGGTCCATGATTTGGTAGACCCTAAGTGAGCAAGTACTTTGTCCTTTTTAGGATCAACTTGTCAAATTTTGGCACCGGTGCTAAATCATTAGTCATGCTCATGCATTTGCTTTTGGAGGCAGAATGCTTCACACCATGCATCCTCTCTGTAGATTTTAGGTTGATTTTTTATGACAAAGCATATATCTTGAAAAAAGTAAGCAAATGAGGCAAAATTTTGAATCAATATCAAAGTGAGTCCAAACTCTATAAAGACAACCCTAAACTTTTTAGTTTGTTTTTTTTTTTTTTTTAAATCTAGAATTGGTGAAAAGTTCAAGTAAATCTGTAAAGATTGTACTATGCTAAACAGGAAAAGAACATAGAGTAAGCATTACAGATGTTTAGGGTTTTCTCTCCGTCAGAATCTCTGCTTTATCCAGACCAAGTATGATCATTTACTCTTCATACAGGCCCCTACTTTCCCTTGACAGTGACTAAAGAAAATGTGTATAGCCTGCACCTGTTGAGGAGATATATTATTGGCTGCTCACCATTTATTGATGGCATGGAAATCCATTAACTTTGGCCATTCCTCCTAATGATATCCTATAAAGTGTTGCCAAATCAGGCAGTATGGGATTGCCAAGGGAAGTATGAGGACACAGAAGAGAGGAGTACCTGTTCTTTGAAATGTAATTTTTGCTGTCCCAAGTAGCAATGTCAAATGGCTCTTTTTTCGTAAAGTCTATGTCAGGAGCATTTCTGAGTCATTCCTCTTGTATTGATGCAAAGATATGAAATCATTGCTATGTTTTGGGAAATAGGTTGGAGCATTTTTCAGGAGGTGGCATTCAAGGTAGGTGTTGGGAGAACAGGCTGATTTTCTAGTTCATTTTATAGAACAGATTTGCTGTTGGAATTTTATTGCTGAGCCATTTACCATCCTCCAAGAATTTCACTTAATTTAAACATCCCTGTTTGGAACAGAGGCAAACTCCCAAATGAACCTTATGGGTTACCTAATGTTAAAAAAAAACCATAAAAACTCCTGTTGTTGCAGCCTTGGCTTCTCAAATTACTTAGTCTGCTTACTGAGTAAGATGAGTTTGTTTTTAAACATGATATAGAGCAGAATAACTTGAATAACTAATTTTTTTCCTCCCTAATCTTCACTGTAATATTTTTTTAATTAAAGTATTTTGATTCGGGAGGAAGGAGACATTTGAATAGTTGAATAATTTCACATTTGTTTGTACAAGCATTTTGAAGTAGATATTATTTACCAACTTCCTCAAACATCTGACAATATCTGATCACTACTGGATCATTCATATAGAAAGCTTTGCTTCTTTATTTGTGCATGTTTTCCTAATCAATCCCCTATTCATGACATATGAGCTTTAATTGTAAATTTGCCATGACTTTAGCTTCCTGTGCCATTTTTGATTGCTTCTTTGACATAGTTTCTGCATTGGCTCACTATGTATATGAATTGAACTAGAGATGTTATGACCTTATGTAGCACTTACAAAATTGGCATCACTTACTGTTAAGACATTTTAGCATTGAAGGGATTGTAAAATTAATGTTACATCTGTGCATATATTGGTATTTCTAATAAGGTTGCTATTACATGATCATTATAAATAGCTATTTGTTTCTGTGTATATAAAATACACACATCTTCTCTGCATATGCTAAACTGATTTCAGTACTTTCAGGCTTTGATCGGTGAAGCTGAAAATATAGTACAACAAATTTTTATTGCCGCACTATTTTTCTCTCAGAAATTTTATGTTCATTACCTAGACACTCACCTCAGTTTCTGGTCCTTTCCTTAACTAGTTGTTTGCTTAAAATGTATCTTTTAACATTCTAGCCTCACATTTTTTTTCCTGTTTGGGGGAGGCCTGGGGGTGGTTGGTTTTAGCCTTTATATTTCTGGTGGCTGGGACACATATGTTCTCTGTCCCCACGCAACTGGCATGCTTCACTCATTAACTGTTTGTTTCAGCTGCACTGTCAGTTTTCTGTGGGAACTGTGAAGATTTGAGATGCTAATGTACTTTCAAAGACAGAAAACAATCTCAGTTACTCCCTTAAGACTGCCAGTCTGGTAGGAAGGCCTTTAATAACCTCAGCTTATGTTTTGTTTTATGCTGTTGTTTCAGGTTCAATGGATCCAAAAGACTTTCTGAGGGAAGCACAAATAATGAAGAACTTGAGACATCCAAAGCTCATACAACTTTATGCTGTCTGCACTTTGGAGGACCCAATTTATATTATTACCGAGCTGATGAGATATGGAAGTCTTCTAGAATACCTTCAAAGTAAGCAAATTACTATAAACTCATTTTAAGGGTGCTGCAGTTGCCAGTTTAGTAAATACACTAACATAAAAGACAGAAGTACAACACCCTGGTTTAATATAAAAGCTGCATTATTTTTCATGTGTGGGGGTGAGAAAAGCAGAAAGAAAGGTTTATGAATTTTTGACGTGCCAAAATATTTGAGAAGTAGCAAAGAATCACATTCACAGTCTGGTTCTTGCCTTGTAATGGCCCATATTTTTTCACCCCGTTCTATGAGTAGATGGGAATATACACAAAGGAATAAAAATATAAGTATCCAGAAGGATAGGTCATCATATTTGACATGAAATAGAGGCACTTCCACAAGATGTACTTAACAGCTTTGAAAACTATTACTAGTCAGGGATAGCTTTTCACTACAAATTTGTCCCTTGCCTATCTCATCAAGGCTTTTATCTCAGTGGCACTTCAAAGTGTTCTTTTGAAGGCAAATAATAATTAAAAAAAACTGTACAGGCTGGAACAGACTAACATAATGATTGCACTTTTAAGTTCACTCCTGTTATTGGGAAATGCTTGATTCTAGTGTTGTTACCCATTTTCACTTTAGCAGATGTCTGTGAGATGCTAAATGTCTTTAAAGCAGTAATGATCTCTTGAAGACAAAATGTTTGCCACGATTGTCATGCTGAATTTCTTCTGTTTCCAGTCCAAAAAGCAAAGCCCTGTGTAATACCACAGCCAGCATTTACTATGACACATGCCTTCCCCCATCTTCTGTGCAGAACCATTTTTAAATGAGGCTCTGTCCATGCACAGTTACAGCTAAAGAAATCTCTGGCACAGGAAGAGCCCTACCAGGAACTGCCCAGAGAGGGTCTGCCATGACCTTTAGCCACATCATCTACACTTTTGTAGGCATTTACTGGCCAGAGGTAGCAAGGCACAAATTTCCTTTAAATTCTTGGTTTTGGTGCCTTTGTGTGCAGATTGCCGCTTATCTGATTGAAAGAACATGGCACATCAAGAAATGATTGCTGTGCATGGAAACATTTATTGCACTGGAGAAATAGCTCTGAGAAAGCCAGGATGAGTCACAGCAATTGCAGAGGTGAAGACTGGCCTGTTGGTGTGCCCAGAGAGTAAACATGTGCAGGGCACATCAGTGCTGCAGCCTGTGTGTGGGTTAGTTGCCAGCATATGCACAGTACCCTGCTCCTTGCCTAAGTGCTTGCTCCTGCGGCTCTTCAGCAGAGACTGTAGAAATTCAGTTGGTTTCCAGGCAGATATCTGTAAAAATGTCGAGTTGAATCGCAGCCTAGTGGTATCCCTCCTTGTCTGATGGCCAGTGCACAGGGAGGTGCACAGAACTGAGAGGTGGAGGCAGAGATCCAAGGGCTTTGATAGGTATTGTAGTCAGAGAAAAGTTGTTGCTGTCAGTGAGAGTAATAAGGAACGAGATTTGAAGCTTGTCTAGGTCTCTGTGGCTGGAAGTAATCTGTATCAGCTGGAGTGCACAGCTCCTGATAAGTGCTCTTGAGACACAGCCTCTGCAGGGAACAGGAAAATATTTCCAAAAGGCTTCTGTCTCTGTGTGCACTATGGGTAAATATGGCAAACCAGAGCAGAGGAAAGTCCAGAGATATTCTTTGTTCCTCTTCCCCTCCTAGAACCGTATGGTATGCTTTTCCAGCTTTAAAAGTCCCTAATATTTTATTCACAGTTGCTATCACATTTCACCATAATGACAGCTACTTAATAATGATGGACATATGAATTCCCTGTGCACACTGTAAATGTACTTTGGGAGAGTTCTTGATGAACACTGCTATGCAGAGTTATTGAACTGCCACCAGTATGAGAAAAATGCACCTGAAAACTTTTCTTTGTTATTGGAAGTGAATGAAATTGTCATAAATGTACGAGTTCTTTTATCAATTCTGATAGACCTGGGGCTTGTACTGGCAGGGACACAGTCTTGAAGCTCAGAGAATTATTATGGAGGCAATGCCCTCACTGGAGAAAGTGCCACTTATTTATTTTTCTCTTTTTTTTTATTGTCAGATATCTGTCAATGAGAGTATTTTCCTGTCTTTTCTATATGACATATTGGGATTGATTGCTTAGAACAGAGTGCAGACCCCAAGACTTCTTTAATATTTTCTCTAATACATTTTTCATATGAGGTTGAGAGTTTTGTCAAAAAATATTGGTAAAAAAGGACACGGAGATGTTACATTTTCTTTACCAGTTAAAGAATAATCCATGGGAAGATTTTATAAATTCAGCAGTAGTGGCTGATTTTGAGTGTGAGTTATATGAACATATATATATATATATATATATATAAAACTTCTGACAGCCTTCCAGTACCTAAAGGGAGCCTACAAGAGAACTGGAGAGAGATTTTTACAAGGCCATGTAGTGATAAAACAAGGGGGAATGGCTTTAAACTGAAAGATGGTAGGTTTACATTAGATAATTCTTAGAAATTCTTCACTATGAGGGTGATGAGGCACTGGGACAGGCTGCCCAGAGAAATTGTGCTTAAACTTGTATGCTTTGTCTGGCCCAGCCTGGAGTTTTGGAGGTGCAGTCAGAAATCTTTATGAGACAGCCATACATGATTTACACTTCAGATCTCAAAGAGACCTCTGATTTCATCCTCTATCTTTGTGCACAGCTTGTAGCTCCTGGTCAGCTGAGGCTCCTCTTAAAGCTTTCTCTTCTTTGGCTCCAGAAGAGCTGCAGAGCAGAACCAGCGTACAGAGACAGATCATCCAAGAAATACTGCAGCAGCCAGGGCAGCAGTGACCTCTTCTCCTGCCTCGTCTCATGGGCTAAAGGCAGTAGGTCAGGCCAGTCTGGTGTTCCAAACAGAAGATTCCAAAGAAATGGTCTTTCAGCTGCCACTCTGCCGTTAGAGGTGGATCTCATCCTTGTCCTTCAGCACAGTGCACCTAAGTGTCCTACAGGGAGTAAAATGGGGAGGGTTTAGCAGTTCTAACTCCTTTCCTGCACTGAAGCAGCTCACTAAACACAAGGCATATGAGTTATCTCTTTTTCCCATGGCATTGCCCTATTCTGCCTCTTGGAGCAAGCTTAAGCCAGGCCATCCTGGAGCATCGGCAGACCAGTGACAAACCTGTGCTCAAGTTTGTCAGCATCCTTGTCTGCTCTCATCAGGAGGTAGGTCACACCCCCTGCAGGTGAAACCATGTGAAAGGGAACATTTAAAGCTGTCTCACTTAAGATAACTTCCTAAACCCAGGTACCGAAGCAAGGTGCTTGTACACATTTAGTTATTTTCTGTTTAAATGCAGCATGAGTGTCATTTGTGGATTTATATCCTTGTCTAACGAGTTGAATAATAAATGTTGATGCCTGCCAGTTATCAGAACTGCAAGTCTTCAGCTCTCTCTTTTAAAAGCCAAGGCAACTACGAAACGTATATATGCCAGAGGAAAAAGCATTTTGAGTCAACAAAATAATTAAATAGTCCTAGTGTGGGGCTTGACAATGTATTTAGCCGCAAAAGGGAAGTACACATACAAGACAGATTAAAAAATTAATTTCTTTTCCTATTCATGTCAGAACATCCAGATAAGCAGGAAATTCAAGGCCTGCAGATTGAAGAATAGATTACTAAACAATGGAATTTCACACTCTTCATAAGGTGGGACTGCAAGGTTATGTCAGATTAAATGCTAGAACTGGAGGAGGCTATGCAAAATAATGCTAAGACACACTATAACTACAAATCAATTAAAACTAAAGAATGGAAAACAGCCAGCTACAAAAGTTTTATTTCTCTAACACAGAGACAGTAAGTAAAAGTCACCAAACTGATAGGAAAGGAGAACTGCCAATAAGCCCAGCAGCAAGCATTCAGGTTTTGATATTAAGATTCTGAAACAGAAAGTTGAAACTGTTGTGTTAGAGGCTATAGAGGTAGGAGCTCATGCTTCGGTGCTGCAGCATTTGGGATTGGGTGACAGTGGTCCTCAAATGTAACACTGATTTGTTTTACCATTGATTATCTCATTGTTTAAATTCTTTGCGTTGAGGAGGTTGGTTAGCTGTCCCCAAAATGCCACAAAGACCCTGAATTTGTACTCTAATGTGTTATATCCCATTGACTTGGTTTTTTGATTGCTTGTCTTACAATTTTTGGCTGCAGTTTTTCATGGCCTAAGAGTCTTTCCTTCATTTGTGGAGGCAAGTTGCTTAACTCAATGTTCTTCTACTGCATTTTTTGAACAACGGTTCTTTGAATGCCAAATCTCAATTTCTGGGATTTGCTTATCTTAGAGTGGTGGGAATGACATTCCCATTGCTTGAAAAAGTTCTACTGGAGAAGCAGGCGGCTTGAAAGCAGCGCAAGGAGTCCTACTGTTTAATAGCAGCACAGAGATAACAATGTGAAGCAGTCAAGTAGACTGGAAAGTGAAAATGAGAGTTACACTTGACAGCAGATGGTATTTTTCCTAGTAAAAATCATTGGAGAAGAGGGAACAAGGATAATTCTGTGCTTTTCCATCTTTAGTCAGCTCTGGCTACAGCCACTGGGTACTGACATTAACTCTTACTCAGAGTTTGGAACAATTTCATGCACCTGTCAGAAAGGTGTATACTGTGTCACTATCAGTAGATGAATGATTTTCCCTTTGGACTGTATCAGCAGCTTCTTTCTGGCCTAGATCAACTCTTGCAGTTAGTATCTACTGTTTTAGAGAAGATGTGACAGGCATTGTTGCTCAGTTATTGTGAAATAAGTAATGTCATTCACTATCTCTGTCATTTGTCCGGGCTGTTAATTTATTGCCTTGCATGGTTTGGTTCATTCGTGTTGGCTGTTTGAACCAGTCAGGTTTTCAGTTATTTATGTCTGAAATCTGTAAATATTATATTGTTCTTGTTGTTTTCATTTTAAACAGAAGATGGAGGCTCTCAAATCTCCCTGTCACATCAAGTAGACATGGCCGCTCAGGTGGCTTCTGGAATGGCGTATCTTGAATCTCAGAACTATATCCATCGGGATCTGGCAGCCAGGAATGTTCTTGTTGGTGAACACAATGTTTACAAAGTGGCAGACTTTGGACTTGCAAGAGTTTTTAAGGTAGGTTGAGAGGGTGAATTGTCTCTGCTTTTTTAACTCCATAGAACAAGGTGGAAGAGGCTGACTGAAGAATGAATTGTAGCCCTTGAATTGCTGGATTCAGACAAAGGCTAGCCCAGGGAGAAAGGGACCTATAACGTTCACTTGTATCTTCTACCCACACTTTCCCATGCAAGGTTAGAAGTTTTCCTGTGCCTTTGTGTCAGTCTGAAGGATCTTAGTGTCTGCTTCCCACCCAGCCACCCAGGAAGGAGCCTGGCTAACAATACCCTTTGCTGGAAAACCATTATCCACAGTGTCTGCAACACGGAGAGGAATGATGGAGAAATTATATACCTGGGCCTCTAAGGGAAGGCATATAAAAATGCATTGACAGTTATTCTCTCCTTGTTCACTTCCCCACTGCCTCCATGATGCTTGCGAGCACAGGTAGTAATCATAAAAGGACCTTATTCCTTTCCACAGCCGACAGCAAAGTTCATAAAGTGAGCTCTCAGTGCTTTAAATCTGATGCAGTCACAAATTCTTTGCCACTGCACCGTTTTGCTTTTTTTTCCTCTAGCCCTTGAAGGCAGAGAATGCCAAGTATCACTGACCAAGGTCTATCTATGAAAGAGCTGTGGTTCAGAAATGAGATTTCCTACCTCTGAAAATGATTTAACCACTGTTGGAAAGATTTAATTTGCTGTATTTTATGGATTTGAATATGAAGTCCATAATATCTGAGGTCTGTGTTTGTTTGGGTTTTATTATTTATTTATGCTCTTGCACTGAGAAGGGAAAACAGGTTAAAAAATCCTCTGCTTCCCATTTGGTTTTTCCATTCAAGCAGCAAAAATTGAAGTCCATAACATAATTGGATTTATTACATACTGAAGTACAGAATAACGGCTTAACAAAGGCTTCAAGGGAGTTTGAAAGTTCTTTTCGCTTAATTTTGATTCTTCTAATTATGCAAAAGTTCTCATTCCAAGTTTTTTAACATAAAAAATATATATTTATAAATGAACAAGACTCACAGTGCATATTTCTCTTCTGTCCTCACTAGAGAGGGCAATAATTTACAGCCATTGATATTTCTTGTCAAAACTAAACTTTACTAAAATATTCAGTCTAGGAGTCATTTGGGCAGACTTTCTTAGGAATATTTTTCACCTAAGCCAAAACATTAACATGGTCACATGCAAAGGGTTAAGTGTGAGAAATGAAATCTGTATTTTCACATGTGTTATTTAGTATAATGAAATAATTTCTTGTTTCTAGAGATGAATGTTATGGTCAAGATGTCAATAGTGTCAGTATAGAGATACACGAGTAACAACCAGTATTTTCAAAACCATAGAGCACTGCAGCTGGGAAACATATATTCTATATTAAAACAATCAAAAAGACAAAATGTGGTACATGTTTGCCTGGATTTGCATGTGAAAAACTTAACCAATGCTTGGGTGTAACTTGTGTATACTAAATAACATGTAGGAATTAAAGAGAAAAAAAATGTTTACAAAATTTCCATGTCTGTGCAGTAAGCCGTTAAGGACATGATTCTACAAATTTGCAAGTCAACAGTTTTTCTCTGGGTCTTTCACCTACACTTTACATTAATTAATTAATTAATTAATTCGACTCACTGGAAAGTAATATGTTAATCAGTCAGAGTTTATTCTTTGGTCCTTGAAAACCTGCTTAAGTTACTGCTATCAAAGTCAATGGCCCTTCAACACCACAATAAATCACAAAAGAAAGGTTCTGAAATTCATTAACTTGTTCTTGCCTTCCCTGATTACTGAAGACCAGACGTGGAGCCATTTGGTCTCTAGTGTCAGCAGGATGCTTCCACTGCCGCTCCTGACAGACTTTTGAAATCTTGCATGCCAGGTCCAGAATTCACAGTAGCAAGTAATAATTAATCAGGAGCCACTCCAGCCCAGTGTGCTTGCTTGAAATGATAAATGCTTTAGAAAAGCGTCTGATCAAGCCTCTACATTTCTCCACCACGACACCAAATCCAATGATAGACTTCAGAAAATGAGTACTTATGTGAAAGACCAGAGTTTGGTTAAAAGATGATAAGATTAAGCACCTGCTGAGCTTAGTCCAACGCTTAAGTACTTTGCTGAAGCAGATCTGAAATCAGGCTTGCTTGGTTTTGCCCATGACAGGTAGAAAATGAAAACGTATATGAACCTAGGAGTGAAACAAAACTCCCAGTGAAATGGACAGCCCCGGAGGCAATCCGCTACAACAGATTCAGCATTAAATCAGATGTCTGGTCATTTGGGATACTTCTGTTTGAAATAATCACCTATGGGAAAATGCCTTATGCTGGTAAGTACTTTTACCTGAAGAATGATGTCTAATTTTTACTTCCTTTCAGAATGACACAAAAGAAGAGGGCTGAATGCCTATTCTACAGGCATGTTAAAGGGTTAAGGCTTCAAAGAGAGAAAGACGGCTGTTCAGATGAGGTCCATTTAGTGGGTCAGACCTGACTTCCCCAGGCTCTCTGGAAGTTTTGCTAATGCTGTGATTAGCACACATTCAAGCTTCCTCTTGTTGGAATCAACCTGTGCTGCACAGGCACCTAAGCCAGCTAACTATTTTCCTCCAGCATCAGATCAAAGATGCCAGTTCTTGGAATGTGGAAAAAGGAAGAAATAAAAGAGGTTTTTTAATTCTCCAACATGTCCTTTATATTTATTTTTTTTCAGTGTATCTCATGGAAGAATAGATTATGTGTGAAGTGCTGTGCAAGCACATCAGGAAGATGTCTGAAAAATAAATCAGGGTGTTTTTACCCCCTTCCCTCATGACTATTGCAGTGAAAAGTCTTCATAAAGGAAAGGATCACAAAAATTAATTAAATAAAAAATAAAATGTCACCAACCTGTAGATTTAGTAGATATAGTAGCTATAGTAGTCTGAGGGCAGCTACTATTTCTAGCACTGAGAGAAATACTCAAGGAACTGTGGCTCCAATAACACAAGATATCAGTGAGATGATTGACTGTGACTCATTTTGTGATGGTGACTAAAACACAAGGGAAGGACTAAAGCAAAAAAAATAATGTTGCATCTGACCAGGCCTGAGGGGTGGTGCATTCACCATAAACTACATTTCACAGGGTCCCAAACTATTTTCTGTAACAGAAAAAATTGATTTTGCTTTTAGATTCCCACCCTCATCTCCTGTGAAATTGTTCTGAAGAAAAAGCAAAACAAAATGTCCGGAAGTCTTATATAAACTATGGGCGTGTGCGTGTGGACACACACAGATAAATAAATAATTTTAATATAAATAATATGTAATACCATGGCTCTGGATATTGTCTGAAAATGCATTCAGTGCTACCACTTTGCAAAAACATAGTTTATTTATATCTAGAAAGTAGAAAATGTCTTTTTGCCATGACTATTTATTTACTTGGTATTACTTTCAGTAGTTTGTTCTCAGCAATCAGCTAGGAGAAGAGGTTATGGTGATTTGTGATGGCAGTGGGTAATGTGCAGCGGAAACACCATTCAGAGATCTAGGGAAAAGAAGTTTACAGAATTCAAGATTTAATTTAAAGAGTAATAAATTGGAAGGGAACAGGACAATAGTCTTAGTATATAAAGCTATAGCAAAGATAGGGGAATGGTTTCTTCTCCATGACTGGCAATGACGGAGCAGGCAGGATGCTGTTGCACAGCTGTCCTTGAGGAAACTTACGGCTGACTTTAGGAAAAAGTTTCTAAATGTGAGCAAAATTCAGCAGCAGGACAGGTTTTGTTGGGACATTTTGTAGTGACTGAGACTAGAGGGATTTAGGAACTATTTAAGCTAAATAGATGTCAGAAAAATTTTGACAAAACCAAACGGTGGAGGAAAAGCCTCACACCCAGACAAATCTATTTGTGATGACTTGCAGGTGGTGCGGTCAGGGTGAGGTGGTGGGGAAATGTTGGAGATGGTTTTTAACTGCTGGTAAACAGTAGGATGCGAGCTCATCCCTGGAAAGGTTCAAGGTTAGGCTGGAAGGGGCTTTGAGCAACTTGGTCAGGTGGAAGGTGTCCCTGGCCACAGCAAGGGGTTTGGAACGTGGTGATCTTTAAGGTCCTTTATCAACCTAAATCATTCTACAGTGATTCTATGATGGAGAGAGAGAGAGAGAGGAACTCATGGCATCGCTAAGCAGACCCTGAGTAGCCTGATGAACTCATTTTGGCTTGCAGGTATGCCAGGACACCAGGTGATCCAGCTGCTGGACGATGGGTACAGACTTCCTCAGCCGGACACGTGCCCAGAGCCGCTCTACGAGATGATGCTGCAGTGCTGGAACGCGGAGGCAGACGGGCGGCCCACCTTCGATGCCCTCAGCAAGCGGCTGGAAGACTACTTTTGCAGTTCCTCTGCCTAGGCCCAGGCCATGGGAGCTCAGGAAGCTCCTGAAAGATATGTCCTAGCCAACATGGCTAATGGGGCTGTGGGATCAGCCTAGGCCCAGGTGTGGGGGTTATTTGGGGGTGCTGAGGAATCCTGGTACGTTTCAACCCCTTGCTGATCCTCACAGACTCTTGCTGCTGGCAAGTGTTTTGCAAGACAAAGCATCAGGAAGCTGGAGGGGTGGATATTTCTAAAAAATAAAATATCTTCTATATATTTTAAAATGACAGATTGCAAGAATAAACAAATTAAATTAGTCTAGCTAAGTAACTATTGTAGCTTTTTTTTATTTTTTATTGAAATAATTATTTGCTGTTACTTAGATTTTTCATTCCTATCAGTTTGTTCTCATGAAGGAATGTGATCGCTCTGCACAGCAGGATCTGTGCTTCCAGAGTCTTCTCATTGTAAAACATAATAAAAGTAATCCCGTGACTGTGATGACTCTGATTTGGCAGAATCCAAATTAATTGCCTTGCTAAGACTTGAAGTACATGGGCTTTTGCTATATCTGAAAATAAACAGATATTCATGCGAGAAAAGGAATTATTTTGTTTTATGGATGCACAGGATGGTCTTTTTATACTTTGTCTACTGTACTTCTTTTACAAGAATAAACAAAATTATTATTAGATTCCTGAAGCTGTTTGTTCTTCAGATTATTAAATAGTGCCACAGAACCTATGAGTTATTGTCTATTGAACTATAAGAATTTATTTTATGGTTATTAATTTTAGGGATGTTGGAGCAAAAGGTATTTTAACATCAACTCAAGACTATCTTAGTGTTTTAGAGTGACAGCCTTTCCAATCCTGCTCCCCCTAACCACAAACCCTCTCCAACAGGGCAGGTCTAGTAACAGAATAACTAGCAATCCCTTCTTCTATCTTCTCCAGATTCAACCATAATACAGGAGATTTAAGTAATAGATGATCCAATTTATTTTGTTCCATGGAGAAATGGAGCCCAGGCTCTTCTTCTAGCAGTCTTTATAGCTACAGATGCTAAATTTTTTTTGCCCTTTCCCTAACTAACTACAATATTGGTTGTGCTAAAATCTGGTTTCATTGTGAGTTTTATATTCTCAGTTGTGAGGCTTACAGAACCAAGTTTTAATTATTTACTTATGATTCATGAGTTTATTGCTTAACAACATAATTCAGGAATTAAGAGCTGTATTATATTAACATAGTGTGAGGTCAGTATAAGTGTGCTACCATTTTCCTATAATATCGGAAAGATTCGTTACTTTAAGGTCTGGGTGGCTTTTATTACATATTTTTCAGAATATTTTCTTCTCTTTGTATTTCAAATCTATTAATCTTGTTTGCTTGCCTTGCTTCTAATTTTTAATTTCCTTTTCCCCTCCTCTACCCTTGGAAGGCAGCTTACTTCCCATTTCTTTCATTCACACCTCTTATGTACTCATTATTCAAAAGCCTTTCCATATTTATTGTTTTTCTTCTCTTTCTACCTCACTGCAGTGTCTTTCCAGCATGGTGTCTATGTTCAACTTCATTTTCTGTGCAGTGTTTCTCTCTACTAGCCCTCTTTATACTAATTAAATTTGTAAAGCATAATACAGCTATAATTAATTAGCTGTCATAGCATCCATGTGATTTTGGAAAGTAATCATCCACTTCTAAAGAAGAAGAGGTTAAATGGCTTTGCCAAATCCGTCTGATAAGAATTGGCATGGAAAGACCTGGGAGATTCCTAGGCAAAGTCTCCTGCTGTCCTCCGTCCATGCTTGTTTTGAGACTTGTGCTAGCTACTGGCTCACAGCCTCAACAAGATGTTATTTATGATTATCAAACCTCCACCAATCCATGCATCTCTCATCTAGCTAGGAGCTGTGTTTAGCACTGTTACAATATGAGTTTAACAAATCCCACAGACTGGGTTTATGTAATAAGAATAGAAATGCTGTTATTTGGGAAGATCTCTGCCTCAAACTTGTGATCTTCATGTTCAAGCAGTATTTCTAACATGACTTTTCAAACTTCTAACATTAACAATGTTGCAAATAAAAGTTGAGTTTGCCCAATCAAAGAAAATCCCAAATTACTGATAAAAGATATAATCTTAAAAAGCACAGACGTGTGCATTTCACAAGAGACAAATTGCCAGGAAAAGAAAAGGAACTGACAGCAGGGAAATAGCGAAGTTTTCGGAATTTCAAATTATACCAACTGGTCCCAGCTGCTCTATGCTGCCTCTGCCCTCAGATGGAAGTCAATAGGATCTTGCAGAACTCCACTGAAGTGACACCAGTAGTTCTGAAGAAAACCCAGCTGTACAATGAATAAGTTCCCAAACCAACCTTTATAGAGTAGAAAGTCTATTTATCCATCTAAATTGAAATCTTTGTCTCCTTAATTTCTTCTATAATCAAAGGAGAAAGAGGCTCCTTGAGATGATGAATCAGCACCCCAAAACTGCATTTCTCCTCTGAAGCACTCCTGGCAAGGTTCTCTGTGTTTGCTGCAGTGCAGGAATCTGGCAGAGATGAGCCCCTTTGCCGAGGAGTGTGTATAATAGTCCACATGCTGTAAACTGCAATTCGCTGTTTCAAGCTCCCCCTACCAAGCGTGGCCTTGGGAGCCACCCGAGGCTGAATGGAGCAGAAGCTGCAAGTGAGCTGCGCACCTGCATGTGATGGCCTCCAGGTGATGCAGCCTGGCACACTGTGCTGCTGCTGGCAGGCACCTTTCCCTGCTGGTGCATCCTGCCACTCCATCTCTGCTTTCTCTGCGTGCTTGCGCAGCTGCAGCTGGTTAATGGAGTTGGGATCTGCCAGCTGCTTTTCCTGTGCTGGTCCAGGGTGGGAGGGCCAGCAGTGCTGTCTGAAAACAGCAGGTAGGCTCACTTTGGTGCGTCTCATTATGGGCACTTCATGGACTAAATTAATTTTGTGTTCATCTTTGAGGCAGCCTGTACATGTCTGTACATAATGTGCTGTAGGTGAAAAGATGCAGTCACTCTTTGTCTTCCAAGCCTGAGCTCCATTTCCACCTCACTGATGTGTGCCCTGAGACCAGTGCACTTTCTTTTCACAGCCAATTGGAAAACAAGGAAAGGCAGGAAAGTAGGTTGTTCATTTTTCTCTTGCTCTGGGTTACACCAAGTCTGGTGTCGGGTAGAGTCCCTTTGTCACTAAGAACAATCCAGTGGAGGCCAAGCTTGGAAACCACAGATGCTGATCTTAGATCCATTGGTTCCTCTTTCTGGCTTAAATCCATGCAGTTGTATTCACCCCCTCATTTTGCCTGTCTGGACACTGCTGCTATTCAGGTGAAACGCAGCCACTCTAATATGAGGTCCAATTTTGGTTTTTTGTTTTTCCTTGGGCTGGCAGGGGAATAAAGGAGACAAAAATCACTAAATGCAACAGAATCAGTAAAGCTCTGGAAATAAAATGTAATATGGAAAATTAATCATTTATTTTCAGCTCTTTCTTTTCCTGTTTTAGCAGTCAAATGGATCCATTAATAAGAAAGACTGGGGGAAGAAGGCAGCATAGAATGATAAACCTTCACAGAGTAGAATTTGATTACAGTCAATGCAACAAGCAAACCTATCTTTTCAAGCCCATTTCCATTTTGTAATAATTTTATTTATATGACAGATAACAATTACAGTCAGAAGTCTTTGCTATGACTTGTTTTAAATTAAACCTCAAGGTTATCATTCCCAGTTATAGTGCACAGCAAGATAGGTTTAACAGATCTCATTCTATTCTTGAGGCCTTTTATGTTCAAGGCTCTGCTAGAACTGTCTATTGCACTTGTTTTTACCAGATGGATCACGGAGGGAAAATAATGGATTCAGTTATGAGAAACAGTAATAGATTTTTTTGAACTGACATAAATTTCTATGTTTAGATAGAATAAAAGGATCAGGAAGAGATAAGTTGAATTTTCTACAATAGACTGGTCCTTGTGAAATTCACTTCACAGTAAATTGTATGGAGATGTCTTTTGTGTAATGTTTTATTTATGTAATTCAGTTATTCTTTGACAACTAAATCATTTTATGTGGTTTTACAAATGACAACTTAAAAATGTCCAACCATAAAGAAAGAACCTCTATTTTACTTAAACTCTCAATTCCTCAGAATGCTATGGAACAATGTAATGGAGCAGTAAGTATTAGAGAGTCCCTGGTGTTTATTTTTTTACTCCTGTTGGACAACTTTGCTCACTTAATTGGCATTCAAGAACATACACAGGGATATTAAACATGATAGGCTAGCAGGGAATGTTCTGTCTCTTGTACTGCTTTCTTTTTCTGTCCATTGTATCCCATGTTTACTCTCTAAATTACTTGACTATGAGCAGCAATTTTCTTTGAGTATATTTGTAATTTACAGCAAACAAGGAACTGAACCAGCCAAGTGTATTATTTTTGTTGTGATTCAGACTCAACAAATTATCAGCACATAGAAAGGGAGCACATGACTTACTCAAGTGATTGCTCCTTATGTTCTCTCTCCTACGTCCTTCCGTTTCACGCCTTTAAAAAGTGTTTTAGCAAAACATCCACTCAGTGCCCCCCAGACATTTTGACTGGTCAGCTTCTTGTAGCATATGGATCTTGGTGCAGATAAAAATTCTGCGTGTGGGAGTTGTGCCACTGTGCTCAAAGAGATACAGATGCATGGTACATTTTTATGGAAAGCTGTGTTGTTCTCATTCTGGTCCAACAACACCTGAGCCAGCATGTACTTCCGCCATGCTGCAAAAGTTTGCTCAGAAGAACTCTCTGTCTGTGCTTGAACAAAATACTGAACTGGGTTCTATGGAAAAAGACTTAATTCTACCCACGCTTACTATTAGCGGGTCCATGTAATTTATTTTTTCAGTCTCAGGCTTCTCAGGAAAAGATTAACGCAAAAAAAAAAAAAATCAATGGCAAGCTGGGGAAATCACTAAAAAGTATATTGGCATTTTAATCTTCACAGCTATATTGGGCTGAAGAATTCGGTCTGGCCTTAGTTTGGTATAGAGAAAATTAAAATGTATGTTTGAAGCTTACAAATGAATTTTAGTCATCTCAATATCACTAGAATTGAAAAGTGTGGTAGAAATTGTGCCTTGGCTCTCACCACTATTTTCAACAAAATAAATTCTGCAAAATTAAGCTGATATGGAGGACATAGATATACAATGTCTTGATTTCTCTCCCATTCCCCTATTTCCTTATCAATATCATTACAGGAAGATTAGAATTGCCACTGAGTGAAAAGATTCTTTAGTTATGCTGAGAGATAAAGAGGTGTTTTCTGTTCTTTTTCTTAAGTAAAGAAATTAAAAGTAAGTTGAGACTTAAAGATTGTTCCTAAAACTACCTTAAAAAAAAGAAAAAGGGAAGTAGGAACAGTTTTTCATATTTTCCCAGTTGTTCATGTCTTTGGAAAAGACAATGGTGAACATTTCAGAGCAAAAAAATTGAGCATTTCAGAAAGCTGCTATTGAATTTGTAACAAATGCTCTGAATAAGCTGATTATGCTATTTACACTATTAAAGGAGAGCATATTGCATTGCATTCTTTTTCTTTAATTACTTTGACATAACTATCTGAGCATACTGTTTGGATTTATGTGTTTTAATATACCAGATTATTCAAATATGTATGCAGCAATATCAAAACACTTTTATTTCCTATTTCTCCCTCTAGCTGGACAGTTACACCTCTCTGATCAAAAGAGATTAAAGTTTCTGTTGTTAGTCATGATGATTTTCAACATTTTTTCTTTCTTGCTGTTTTTTTCCCCTGTTCTTGACATTTAAAAGCATTTATTTGCGTGTTTTTATGTTATGATCTATTTATTTACATTTGCAAAGAGCAAAACCCACTCATATTCCTAAGTGCTCTATTACTCTGCCAAGTGTTTAAAATGACCAAAAATTGAACACAAAGCATTTGGTGGGTTGTTTTTTATCAGAGTCAGCTTCTTATAAGAAATACCTGCTCTGTGTCATCACCAGCATCCCGGTTCCACAGCCCTCAGAAGGCAGAAGAATGAAAACCGAACATACATGTTCTCCTAGAACTCCTTGGCTCTGAATTAATTTGCACCAAAATCAAAAGTTGGAAAAATGTACATTTCGTTGTTCCTTTTACCTCATCTTCCAAACATAGGCACCAGTCCTCCAAAGTCAGCAATGTCACCTGAAGCCACGCTCTTATCACAACACTTTGATGATAACTGTCTCCTCTTCCACCGTCAGCATTGGCTGTCTCCCTAGCAAGCTGGCTCTCATCCATGCTATCATCTCTGCCAGATACCAGATCAGTAACAGGACGAGAGACTCGCAGTAACAAGTTAGAAACTCAGAAGTCTTCCCTGATTTATTTAACTGTCCTTCTGCCATATGCCTGTACGTTAGATTATAATGATAACATAGACTCCTATTGCAGCTGAGAGACTGTCTTAGGAGATAATGAGAAATGACTCAAGACAAATCTTTGGGAACCCTCTGCTATGAATTAATAACATTGCTATAGTCAGATTCATAAGGTACTGAAATCTGGAAGAAGTGAGGTATGAGAGCTGCTACTCTACAAACTTCACAACGGCCTTCCCTAAAGGGGAAACACAGGCTTGTTTCTTTAGGAAAGGGGTGATGGGAAAAGAAATTCATTGATGGTGAGGGACAAGAGATTGTGATGGTTCCCTAAATTCCTGGCATCAGGGTCTTATTATTAATCTGGCATTTTCCCATGCAACTAGAAATAGAAAATGGACTAGACTTTTAGTATAGGAAAAAAAAGTGGTATAGGGTGTGACTCTAAGGTGTTAGCAAAGCATAAATCTGCAGACATGGCTGGTCAGAGAGCAGGCTGGCAAGCTCTTTTTCTATCTGTACTGTGACTAGAAGAGGGTCTGACTCCTACGCTCTTTGCCTCAAAAGGCAAACACACACATTGGAGACCAAAACAGAGAGGAAATTTCATCACTGTCTATTGCCTTTAAGGAAACTTCTGCCTTGCAATCCTGTAAAGCACACACTGGTGACAAACTTTGAGTATTTGTTTGCACACTGTGGAAGTGTGTAGGAATATCCCAACAAGCTTCAGCTGTCTGCCTGCAGTAGCTGCTGTCATCTGGCTATGGCATGTGAAAACAGCTGTTCCTGATTGGGATCATTCTGACTTTTGATGTAGATGAGACATCTTATTTCTGAAATAGCATTGGTGCATGTTGGAGCTCGCGCACAACCAAGACAGTGCTCTTGTCTTGGAAATTCTGCAGGGAAAGGCTTTGTTTTGGAAAGTGCTTATACCCTGGTCAGCTGCTTTCCCATGACCTCTGAGAGATTTTACAAGACCTCAGGTTGCAGTAGCAGAAGACCCAATCCTACTGCCATTGACTTTCTGTATCAGTAGAAGTAGATAATGAACTAGGTAAGCTAGCATAGTTTCTCAAGACAATATAAATAAGAGATGAATTAGGAAGCAGGGAGTTCAGAGTAATAAATTATTCGGGTTTTGAATCAGTTACCCATTTAAATCTTCAGGTTTGTGTGGGTATTTTATTTTATCCTTTACACTTGTAAGTTTCTAAATTTGGGATTTTTTTGCCTCTCAGGAAAAGCTAGTCCTAACCAAAGCAATTAATATTGTCTGGAATTTTTAGCTAATTTTAATTTAGCATGGAAAGTGAAAATGTTTAGTGTCAAACTGACCAAATTAGATACAAGTTGGAAGCGCTCCCATGCCAAACTCATTTCCCATCCAGCTTGTAGCTTTAGCTCTGTATAACACAGTAATACCAGAGATTGCTGGGTAGGGTCACCGGTAAGATGAAATAGCTTCAGGGTGATTCAACAGCTCTCCACATCCTGGCACTGCAGTGGTACAGGGCTGTGTCTCTGCGCGTCTGTCTCCTGAAAACACTCACGCTCTCCATTTCAGGACCATGCAACGTAGCTGTGATTTCCTCTAATCAATTGTCATTCTAATAAAGGAAGGGTATTTGCTGATCCCTGCCTCCTACAGTGATAAGAGGTTTCATATACTTATGGCTTCTGGAGGTCTGATAAGTGTGTATCACATCCTCTTACAGGTCCCAAAACTCTAAAATAATTGTGTTTTTCTTAATCACCCCTGATATAAGAAATGTGGCTCCAGCAATCAGTTATCATGTGAAATGATTCTTAAGGGCAGAGATAAAGCATCCAGAGTATTAGAAAATAACCATATTTTATTTCTTTAATTCTTCATATAACTAAATTATGTGCTATAATGAGATATTACAAAAGATTTATTTAGGATAGATTTTGGAGCATCATTGTGGAAAGCATACTTACAATTATAAGTTGTTTATTATATTGGTCCTCCTTTAGCCTGATCTGTGGAATAATTGTATTCTCAACAGTGAATTCTTAATGTACTTTGGAGCAATATAATTTAAATATAGTGCAAGTGTCAAATATTGATTTGGAGTTAACTTATGACTGATATCTAAATCATAATGGCACTGTTTCTTAAGGCTTCAAACATCTGACCCCTTACTTTATTATCTTTTATATTTTATTAGCAAAATTAAACTTCCGTCCTTCTAAAATTAAAATTTACAGTTGCATGCCCTCTACATGAATACGTTTCTGTGGCTATGAAAGCAGCTTAGAAACCTTCTTACACTTCAAAGAGGCTCTTGGAAATAAGGAAATAACAGTTTTCTCTATGATATTTCCATGCTGCAGGCAAAGGTGTGACTTCATTCTCTGTGGATATAGTAGAGAAAGCTTTACATCACAAGGTAACTTGGTACCATTAACAAATAGTTGTAGAAAATTAGAACCTATTACCAGCCTCGCAGAGAAAGCTGGAAAAATGTAACACCAAGTTAGTCTCTGCAATTTTGTGATGATTTGGCCTCACTGTTAGCAAGCTCTGCACTAACTGGTGAAGTTTTATCAGGTAGGTTAGCATACATTTCAATAACTGCAATGAGGATATATATTCTCTGTACTTTTGAGAAACTGATAAGGTGAAGGCTTTATCACCTGGTCATCTACACTCAGTGTTTTGGTTTCAAAAATGGAAGATGAAAGTTTAATAGTTTCCTGAGTGGCATTTTGAACTAGCTCTCAAAATGCCACTGTTTCTTACCCATCACAGGTAACTTGGAGCTCAGTACACGGCAGGTGTTCAGCAGAATGCTGTTTTTTACCCTGTGTTACTGCAGATGCTCCCACTGTGTTCAGTTAATGGGTTAGGAATGGCTCGTACAAACCACAGACCTACTTTTGATTTACGGTGACAGGAAAACTGAAAATAATTTGTCTGCCTTAAGTGGGTGAAGGTGGGATTAAAAGACAAGCAAAGAGGGAGAATGCTTGTGGGGATAAAGTGTTCCTGTCTAAAGACCAGTACTGCAGTCAAAAACATGACAGCTAAATACCTGGAGTCCTCCTTTGGATGTTTCCAAGATAATGAAGCTAAAAGGCTGGGTCGCCTTGTGACACCTTGTGAGTCCAGTAGGATTTAGATGTCCTTTGTTTATTTTGGTTATAAAAAATTAATTCAAAGAAAGTTATCAAGATTCTTTTCAAAGGCACAAATTCCTTTGGCAGTTTGCCTGCCTTTCCTTGCATTGGTACAGGAGGTAGTAGTGCTGGTATAAAATTTACAAAAGGCTTTTTCAAAGTTTATGTGGTGCGTGACATCCGCAAGCCTTCAGTACACAGTGTCTGTAGTGAGCGCAGTGATGTGCTGTGCAGTTACTTCTGTTCTGTGGAGTCACTTCTGTCTCCAGGCTCTTTGGCATAGGGCAGAGCTGAGGCAGACCCACATCTCACAGTACCTAGCAGCTTAAATTAACCGCTTGGTTTCTACTGTAATGGATAGGAAGCTACAAAATAATAATATATTTCTAGTTTTCATACTTGTGGAAAATGCGGCCAAGAAGTTCATTCCTCCAGAGCAGAGATTTTCCAGTCTGGCCCTCACCCCGGTGCCTCCTCTGCTTTTTCTATTGCTCTATGTTTCAGATTAAAAAGGGGCACTCCAGCAGTCCTGCAGTCTGCAGTTATATTTTTTTAATTTGCTTTTTGAGATGGCGGGTGTGTGATTGGGCATTTTGTAATGTGTGTGGTTTGATTTTGCTTTGGTTTGTTTTAAAATTTTCTCCAGCAAAGGCACAAACAATTTAAGTTATAGAATAGTTTGGGAAGCAATGTAAAACCCTGTGTGGAGACCCCTGCATTGCTAAACTCACTCCTTACCCCAAATTTCACAAAGTCATCTTTCAGTTATGATGCCACACACACTATTGACATGCAGGTATTTGCTCAACTCAGCTTTAGCTTCTGTGATCCTTGTAGCTGTAGGAAGCCTTGCTAATCTCAAACTTGATTTCAACCTTTAACATTTCTGAGAGAAGAATTTCCTTTCCTGTCTTTCCTGATGGGTGGGGGGATGGGGATAACAGAAGACAAGTGCTGGATACAGAGGCAGGCACTTGCTAGCAGTTGCTTACATGATTCCTTCTCCTCCTCCTTCATGGAAGCTTACTGGAGTGCAGGAAAAAAGTAGAGCAGAAACAGACTGGTATAAATTATTCAAGGATGCTGCTGTTTCTAAGAAGAATCCAGAAGGAGTCTGCCTATAAAACATTAACATGACATTTTTGAATTGTGATAGGTGGGTTGAGAGAAGAAAGCTTAAGAATGAGCAGAACACTGCTCTAAGGAAACAGACACATTTTTTAAAACTACAAACAAACCTGCTTTATCACTGAGTTGCACACAAGGTTCCAGTGATTATGAATTTGGGAAAAAGGGAGATGGGGGTGGAAGAGGGCTTATTAAAGTCTTACAGATTCTTTTCAATAGGCTACAAAAGATCTGTTCAGTGCTGCTATGGGAAATCAGAAAAAGAGACAGAGTCCAGCTTGTCTTTGACATTTCACTCCTTTGGCTAAAACTGGGGAGTGATCCATTTACCCAACTTAAAATGTTGAAAACTCTTTTTTCTTCTGATTGACAATTTGGAATCTTAACTTAGTTGTGATCTGCCTGATTTCCCTGGAGACTCCAAAGTACAAGCAAAGAAAGTGTAATTTTTTCTTTAGCTTCACTAAATAGTAACAATACAGTGATGCCAAATTCATTTTTCTAATGGAGCATTTTTTCAATTGGGAAGCCCTACGGCAATGTCAGATGCCCTCTATTTAATGACATACCTATATCTCAGAACTAAAATACTATTTTGGACAGACTGAAGGCAATTTTCCAGGTGAATAAAATATCTCCCCGGACTAGAGGCAGTGAACAATACCTTATGTTGAACGGAGCAACCATGTAGAATTCATGAATTTGTTACTGTATTTTTTGCTTTGTGCCTTTAGCTCAAAGTTTCAAATCTTTGACTCCTATGATTTAACCCTATGGCCTTTCTCTTTTTCCCTATAGGTGATTCAAGCTTTCTGTACCTAATGCTGGTTTTCTGCAAAAGCGAAGTGTGCTACCTATACAGAAGCTAGGCATAAAGGTGATACTCACAAAGGCCAGCCTACAGAAGTAGATTCCCTTCTCTCTCTCTTTCTATATATAATTTGTATATAGTACGATTTTAATTCCCAGCTGAATTTCTTTCTTTACAGTTTTTGTCCCTCTTGGGCTGATTTTTTTTCTCCTCTCTGTCCTGCAGTGTATGACTTCCTTTTTATCTGCTCACCATTCCTTTTTTCTCTCAAATATACAATACCAGTAGTATTTGAATTAAAATTTTAACAGATGAATACATTTACAATAAGGCAAAGTTATCCTGCCCACTTTGCCCAGGCAGAACAAGAAAATAACACCTTTCCATAGTTAGCCAAAGGTAAGAATCCGAGCTATGTCTTTGATTAAATTTTTATAAAGTAGAAGCCCCTAGAATGGACCCTAAGTTGTGTGGCGTAAATCTGTTTTAGCTCTGCTTTGTTATTGAATGCATAGCCATAAAATCCTGGGTTAACTTTTGTTACAAAAGGAGACTTCAGACTTTTAGGCCTGCTGACAGCATGCAGGGGCAAATTTGGGCTGCTGAATGTAATTTTTGAAAATAGCAGTCAGACCTAAGTGCTCCCACTTAGGCAGGCCCATCATCGTCTGTAGAAACAGACATCCCTGTTTGGGAATGGCCGGCTGTTAACTTCTATGAAATCTGGGCCAGCCCAGCTAATTCTGAGCAGAGAAATATTCTCTGGTGTTTGCAGCTTGTGCTTGTAACAGATCAGAAGATACTACTGTCACCATGTATTTGTTTTCCACGCAGTTTTGTTTCTTTCATTTCCCCAGGGTATCAGCTTCTGCAGCCGTCCCCGCACGCAGGTGATGGCTGCGAGCACTGCGCAGCAGGTCACCCTGGCAAGAGGCAGCATTTGCAGGAAGCTTCGTGCCAAAACTCTGCTGCTAGAGTGCTCCAACTGTTCACTCTCCATTTTTGTCTTGGCTCAAGGAACAGCCACCTCCTGCCACGTCTGCTACTACAGAGCAAAAACTGGATTCCCACCATTATCGCAGCTCACCAGCCAACTCCTACCACTTCTACCAACTGCAGAATGGGCATGAGCAGTTGCATTTACTCAGTGTGCGTACTTCCCACATGTTAACCCAGACGTCCCTTTGCCTTGCCAATCACTTGCTCCTGTGCCACTAGAATAATACGTGTAATGCTCCTATGTCTCTTGGATGGAGGTGAGACTGACAAGATCTCACCTGTAAACCACATGCTTGGCTTGACAAGCCAAGAAGCTTCATTCTCTGAATTAAAAACACCAAATCAAAGTGCTAAGACAAAATCTCTTTTGTACACTAAGTTTGACAGGATGCTTGAAGGTGGTAGGCTGAGTAGCCACATGGGAAATCTGTGAGAGTCTTCAGGCTTTTTCACCCCCAAGGACTGGATGTGAGAGAAAGCACAGCTCTAACATGCTGAGTCTTTGGCATGAGCGAGCCAGGCAAAGCAGTGAATGTTTCTTCGGTCCCAGCTGCTGGTTGATTGATGGGAACTGAGTTGGTGATAACTCTGGAGGGAGATGTTTGCCCTGCCTTCCATCTGGAGCTGCTGTGTATGACTCACGGAGATGGCTATCGAGCAGGCTGGGCTGGCAGACCTTCTCCAGCAAGTCAGACTGGAAGCTGTGGGAATAATCAACTTTTCCAGGGGTGCTTGGAGTGAATGCAGTCTGATGTATTTAATGCTGATGGCTTTCATAAAAACACAAAGTGCTGGGAAAGCAGAAGGTCTCTCTCTGTCTTTAAGATGAGGAAAAAATTGCAGATGGCATCTTCTGTCTCTCAAAACAATTGTTTTTTTTCAGGGCCGGATTCTGCCCTTGCATTCTGCTTGATGCATCACTGTAAAGTACTTTAATTTAGCATGTAAGGTGGTGGCAGCTGCCAGGGCTTAAATTACAGACTCCCATCTTTCCTTGAGCCCAGTGTCCTTCTGTGCCTGAGGCTTACCATAAGGTTCTGAAGCGAATGGATCATTGCAAAGCAATGTGTAAGGCAAACGGAGATATGCTGCTGCCTAAACATGGAATTCTTTAAACAATATTCATTAATGGACACCTAAAGCAGGTGTAATATTAATAACTTGCTTTGATTTTGGTAGCCCAGGAAAAACATGGGGCTCTGAAGAGAATCCAGGAGACAAGAAAGTGTAGGCATAAATTGGGCAATAGGATAGAAAGAAAAGGGTTATCACATGGAGAATCACAACTGAGGTGTGATATCTGCGGTGAATCTGCATGTTGCAGAGCATTTGAAAAACACCATTTAGTTTCTACGCCTTTCTATCTATACCAAGGAGAAAAAGCGTTCCCAAATAATAATACAGAAAAGAATCCTAGGAGAATTGCCCAGAGCATGGCACATTTAATCTAAAAAGGCATTGAAACTCGTCTATGTACAGAATTTCTTCTGTAGTTCTGGGTAGAAATATGGAGTAAGAAGGTCTTTCAACTCTATTCAGAGAAAAAAAATCCCAATATAGAGAGCACTGAGGATGGGAGCTCCGACTATGGCAGCTGTTAAGCTGCTTCAGTTTTGAGCAAATTATTCACCCCTATAATATTAAATCAAGAAAAGTGTATTCATGCCTGGGTCTGGCTATTTTAGTCAAAGGTGGGATTTGTTGGGTTTTTTTGGTGGGGTTTAGGGTTTTCGATTTCCTTTTTTTTTTTCTTTTTTTCTTTTTTTGGGGGGGTGGGGTGTGAGGGTTAGGTTTTTTAAACTTCATAACCTACAAGTAAATTGCCGAAAGAAAAACAATTGTCACAATGTTTTCTATGTGTTAAAGAAATTTTGCTTTGTTTAATGATTGCTTTTGGCATTCAGTGGGTTCAATAGATAGCTACATAACAGTGGAAAAATAATTTTCCTTTATCAATTTTCTATAAATTTGTAATAATTTCTCCTTTTAACTCAATATTTAATTTCAAATTCTCGTTTCAATTCCTAATTTTTTTACCTATAATTTAGAATATGGTTTAAATATGTAGTTGTTTATAGTCATTCAGACCAGACAAACACATGTGAGTTTACTTCTTTTGTATCTATTGTTCTTTGTAATATTTATTTTTTGTGAAAATAGATATCCTCCTGAAAAAAAAACCTCAAAACATTTTCACTGTAACTAATTTTCATTTCACAGATAAGAGTTGTTCTTAAAAATAAAAACAAATGAAAGGCCAGATATTGAAGGCAAAGGAAATGCTTAATTGAAAACTCTTCCAACTACAAGGTTTTGAACCCTTGGTACCTATCCAGAAGTGCCACCTCTAAGCTCTTTTGCATTCAAACTGAAGTGTCAAGCATAGAGAAGAAACATGCTGAGGGAAAAGACTGATGATCATTTCTTGTCTCTTTAAAGCTGTTGGAACTCCTCAACCTGCTCTTCAGTATTCTGTCCTTCATGGTACCCTTGAAAATGACATTTTGTCAGTGCTGGTAGGAGTAAGTTTGCTGAAGAGGTTGTAATTAAATCTGAAGAGTTTAGTAGGTTTCTCAAGTTGAGAATCTCAAGGGACTTCTTCCTTCATTTTCTGCTGGTGGTCTTGCAAGTCTGTAACACCAATAATAAAGGATTTAAAATATTTTAACTCTGCCAAATTTTGAAGCCATTTTCTGTATAATCTGAAGAAGATACCTGTGCAATTTTTACCAGCTCTATTAGGGTAAAGAGGACTTCCAAACATCCTTCTTCTCCAAATGGTTAAGGTCTAAAAGCTATCACCATTGAAAAGGCTGTTTACGCAAAGGACTCTTCGTCCTTGTCAAGTGTAAAAGGATGGTATTAGATGCTGTTTGCTCCTGAAAGTTAGGAGACAGAACTACCCAAACTTCTTCACACACACACACAAATCTGAAATAGATATATTACTATGAAAAAAGACACCAGAAAAACTTCAGTTCTGCTATTTTAATTTTTTTTTAAATTAAATTGATCAGAGGACTTTTAAAAATGCGTGTCCAAATAAAAATATTTTGTCTTACAATGTCATTATGATTTGTTAAAATGTAGTGAAATCCTAGATTCACTTCAGATGTTAAAATGTTTTATTTCACTAGAAATAGAAACATCTATCACTTCTTTTTATGCTAATGGTTTTGAAATTTGCTCTGAACAAAGGGAGCACTTCTGCTTTTCATTTTAATTATAAGTCAACTGGAAAATCGTAAAAATCTCTATACAATGCGATTTTCCTTTAAACAACTTGATTCACACAGATAATCTCTAAGAGATTTTCCAACTCCCCTAAAGAAATTAGAACAGTGACGTGAATGTTTAGACACCTAAAAATCACGTTCTTTTTATTATTGGAATCCCAAGACTGTTTGATATTTTGGTCAAATTAATCGTCTTTAACCTATACAACCTCTGGACTATAAAATGTTATATTGTTTTAAAACCATGAATAAATCCTGGGTTTATGTAATTTAAGATGGAATTCCAATTTTTTTCTCCTCATTTGTTAAAAGTAATGCCATTAAAACTCCTATTAAAGATTCAGAAATTGCCCAAGAAACCTGGATACTTTAACCTGAAAATACAGGTAGAGTAACAAAGAAACGCCACATTAACATGCACTGAAAACCTGTCAAAACTTTAAGTAAAACAAAAAAGGAAGTCAATGTAGTGTTTCACTTATCCCTAAACAAGATATGTCTCCTTTGTCAACTTTTAAAGACTGTAACAGAAAAATACCTAAATAAATGACAAATGAAGTGCCGTGCAACATAAAAAAGGGAAGATGTGTTTTTTTGACAGAAAATGTGAAATGTGCTGACTTTCTATCATGATTTGTTTGCCATTTAAAAAAATAAATCAATACAAAATCAAATAATTAAATGACATGGGCACACATCTAGAAAATATGTTGCTGACTATGTATTTATAATTAACTCCTTTTCAGCCATGAATATTTATGGACAAACTGGGATAAACTTTGGACTTAATCATATCTTTGGTTAGTCATCTATTTTGGAAGGAGAATTCACTGTGTGTCTTTTGTTTGTAGTCATATTATCAATTTATCCTGTTGGAAATGAAAATTATTTTGTCCAGCCTCTGTGAGTATTTTGGCAACAATGGATTCAAAGCAGTGAATTTCGTACCTCTTTAACTCTTTGGCTTTGAAGTACCATGGAGGTGTTTTAAAGTAGTTTTACAAGGATATAAAAGGTCATCTATAGTTTGTTTTAGGATTTTGCTATTAGATGTAGACTAAAGTGCATGTGCAAAGTGGGATAAAGACTGTGGATGCACACATTGCTTTTTATTATGCCAAGTAATAGACTGGGAAAAGATAGACAGAATTAGTGACCTTTTAATGGCTTGCAAAAGGGCTTTTGTGCTTTCTTTACTTTTCCACAGCTGTAGTAATTCTAATTACTCCATCAATAAGCATTTATTTGCATATGTCTAAACACTATTTGTGTCAAAACCTACTACAGCTGGACTAGCACTAAACAATCCAAAACTTTAGGGTACACAATATTATATATAATATATATATATATTATTTTTTCTAGAGCCACTGCACAAGTCTGATTACCAGGTGAACTATTTGATCTAGTCTTACTATTTAGAAGTCACAAAATTCATAATAGGTAGAAAAACAAATTCTGAACTGCCATACATATTCTTAGACCATGCTCACCATTTCATTTCTCTGATACACAAGCTGTGATATTTGTGTTCTGCAGCTGCCTGGTAAGCCCCTTATTGCTCTTAATGCTTTAGTGGCCTTTTATGTATGGATGTTAAGGGCAGTGTGTCTCCAGAAACATCTCATGGAAACCAGCACAAAATGTGAGCACAAACATGACAATGGGCTCTCAGAAGAGAGTACTGTGAAAATGGAGTGTGGTTTACTGTTTGCATGCCTGGATAAAATGCAGCTGTTTTCCTGCTTCATTCTTCTCTATTTTTCCCTTGATGGAGCATTTCTAATTTTATTTCTAGTGCAAGAGATAAAACCTATTTGGTAATATAATGATAATAATAATAATGATGATAATAATAATATCATCCACATTTTTTCATACATATCCCTATTATATAGTCACTTTTCAAAACACATTTTAAAAGGTGGCTGTGAAAACAAAAAAGCCTGGGACAGACTCACTGTTTTATAAAGTCAGATTGGTACACCCCCCAAATTTGCTTATTATGACACATAAGGAAGGAAGGATGGTTTTCATCTGTTACAGTTATGAGATTTTTTTTTACTAATTGCTCAACATGTATTTTTAGTTCTATGCAAAAAAGAATAATACCCAATTACCAAAGGCAATAAATTAATTATATTGAGGTCTGTAAACAATCAAACTGCATTAAAAGGCTCAAATTCAATTTAACACACACAATTTAATTATTTAACGACCATCCAGATTCTTTTAGCTGCAAGGTGAGAAGGTGAACACATCCATACAATAGTTGAAAATATGTGAGACTGTGAATCCCACAGAATACAAAAAGATTGCTGTTCTTTAACTCTTCCTTACTTCTGGGGAAAGGTTAGAAATTATCATAAGACTATACAATTTATGACAGAAAATAATACTGATGGGATGACCCGATTCTGCAAGAGCACACATACGCACTCCCCACTGCCATGCAATGCCTCTATGTCCCAACATCTATCAGGGTTAATATTTTTTAGTCCAAAGAAGTGAGCGTGCTGGTAGTCCTGACATGTGAAAGAGCAGAAGTTTTGACTTATTCGGGAATGTTTGCATGCACAGTAGACTCAGTGAAAGTTTAATCCTACTGTCTTTTTCATTATAGGATTATTGCCCTGCCAAACACGAGACAGAAATGTTTTTCCTACAGATTACTGCAAATTTTCCTATTTTTCTTATCACTTCACCTTAGCTCAGAATGCAGCCAAAACTCAAGCAATCCGCTCATCTGAGTTGAAGAAGATTCAGTTATCTTCAAAAAGAGTACAGTGGGAGACTTGAGTCTTCTATATTTAAGGGGAGTACCTCAGTTCAGTGGTGACTACCTAATAGACTTTAATTTTCTTCTTGCTTCCATTCTATTTTTGACCAGAATTACATCATGCAAAAATCTGTCCTAACAAGAACTAAATTAAAAGTGGTATATTTCAATCAGAAGCTTTTATTTCCAATATAGGTATTTTCCAACTAAAACCAAACCAAACCAAATCAAGCAAACAAAAACCACAATAAACACAAGATTAGAGATTTGCTGTTCGCTCAGCCTGGAATTTTCTATTTGGTGTAGGTTCCAGCTGGGTTTGCTCTCATCTCAGGGTGATTTCTTTTCTTCCTTGTATACTAATCAATCTCAAATTACTGCAACTTCCCTTAGAAGAAAAGCAGACAATCTTCTCAGTTTGAGAGTGATACCTGGCTGCTCCAGTGTTATGTGGTTTATTAGCAACTAAACCTCTGTGATGGCTTAAGAATGACAGTGTTGCTCTTTAGTGCAATGCTTGCATAATGTGTCTTCTGAGCTAGTCCCATGACCAAAACAGATGACATTCTGGAGTCTCACACCTCTCACAGCCAGTTCTAGATTTTGGGTGGCAACTTATACCACCTGAAATGAACAATGCTGTTTATTGTGAGACAGCCACAGAAACCATATACTCAGAAATCAGGAGTATATTTTATTGGTATAAAATAACTTTTAATAGAGTTGTATAAAATGTCTACAAAGTAAAATTCTATTATACTTATTTAGGTGTTCCCTTGTACTGAAGTTTAGCAGTGACAAACTAATTTCTGTTAGTACTACAATTAGTGCACATTCTAAATTTCATGCTTTAATTTTCACACTCAGATGACAGGATACCTGTAGACCTGGCTCAAGGTCACGTAAGAAGTTCTATGGTTCCCTCCTCTCATTCTTGCTGTTCTTCCCTGGGTAACTCAGCAAATATAAAATTAGGAGGGTTTTGTTGGAAGGGGATAAAAATGGTGCTGCACCTCCATTAGCATTTATAGATTGCCTGTAGATCCAGCCTTTTATTTGTATGCCTGTGCTATACTGAAAGCAGCCATGCTGTGAAAAAGCAATACTTACTGGTTGGCACAAACAGAGTAAGTAATTTTGATGATATCACATAGGTCACAATTTTAAATATTTTCAAAGATAGTTTATTTAGTATGATTAAACTGGAAATGTTCAGTGAGAAGAGTTAACCTGATAAGAAGTCACTGCTGTGAGTATTTCATCTTTGACACATGGTTGAAACCAAAAGACACATTTTCAGAAGAGAAGCGAAAATGGCACTTCCCTGTCATCATATTGTTGCTTGACATGAAACATTTTCCCTTACCTGAGTTCTGCAAAAGTCCTCTTAATTAATAAATCTCATTATCACCTTCATGCAAGTGAAGAAATGGAGCAAATTATTGAAGACCACCTGATACTTTTCTAGTAGAACTGTGAATCGAGTTCCTATATGCATATACCCTAACTTTTGATGCAGATTTCAGTTCATCTGTCTTTATACAACAGTCTCAATATTTGCAATTTGACTAGTCATTGCTCCTTTTGTAGTTATTGGAGAGACACGGGAAGGAAGTTTTAGACTGTACTTTATGTGATATAGTTTGGTTGGTTGTCTCAGATCAGGATGGACCACTTCCTAAAGATGTTTCTTTTTGTGTTACTACAGAGAGAGTCTAGGGGGACTAAATTGCATGTATACATATACATTTTCTGACATCTTGCACTTATTCAGGTGACTCCTGCATTTAATTAATTTCATTTGCACAGTAATTAATAAATTTGCTGCCTGTAGGATGCTAACTATGTTGCACCAAGCAGAAATGGCAGCTAGTATACAATCCCAAGTATTATAATGACCTCCTGTACTTTCTCTCAGAAAAGTACATAGCACTTGAAGGATGTCTCACAGAAAGAATCAGTGATTCTACTTCTCTTGCATAAAAATCTGCAAGAAATATTAATTAATTAATGTTTAATTGAATACATTATATTTAGTAATACTATTTATTGGGGAACATTGTGATATTTGGATTTCCTTCAAGAACTTCTAAATCTTTATCATGACCTGCACACATACACCATCAAACTTGATTCTGCTTTAACAAAGTGCCAACAGCAGATAAACTGAAGCAGAAAATTATGTGACTTGCAAAAAAACATAGCAAGCTAATTAAAAAGAACTAGAGTCAGGCTTGATATTGATTGTAGCAGCCAAGTTTCAATCTGGTAACTACAATCATCATTATTCTAAAATACTGGCAAGTTAAAAAAATTCTTGTTCAGCTTTGACAGTAGAACACAAAAACAAAAGGTAGTCTGTTTGCTCTGGTTGATTTTCTTATCATGAAGAACAGGTGTGCCTATTCATTCCCAGCCAGGCAGGTGTAGTCATCAGAGGCATTGCAGAGCCTTTTGTAACTCAAAGTGCTTGTTTTAGAACAGGAATCATTTCATTTATAAGCTCAGAAACGTGAACAATCTGAGGAGCGTCTTCACCCTTGCAGTGCCCTCTGGAAGACGCATGATGGAGCCAGTAAGTTCACAAACCTTTCTGCAGAGGATCTGCAGTGAAAACAAGATAATGCATGCTGGCTTCTCTGAAATGTGTCCAGGGACAGAGGTGTCAAGGTGCTTTGTCACCAGTGCCATTCATGAATCTCCACTAGGTCACAGAGCAAACAAAAACAAGTGAAGAGTATCAAGCAGAGTCTAAAGTTTCAGAACATTTCTTTGGCAAAAATACCTACACTGGGGAAGGTTACTGAATTGTTAAAATATTGGCCCAGAAGGTCTTGCCTTGCAAGATCCCAGCCCTTCCCCAGCTCTTCCATTGTTCCCACCTTGGGATGACCCAACTTAAAAAAATGTGGATTCGAGCCTATATCCTCAAATATAGGCTTCTGTCAGGTGCTTGTTTGAAGCTTTGAAATACTTTCTTCCTGAGGTTTCCATGAGGAGGATTTAAAAAGACATAATGATGCTGGGTAAACTTGGGATTTTCAAGGGACAAGACAAAAACTGGGATTGCTTATGAGTCTGTAGCAGCAAGAATGTCTTCAAGAAGCTAAGAGACTTCTCTTCTCTCCTTCTTGGCCCTTGGACTTGGTGAGATACTAGAAGCAGCCTGAATGGCAGAGGCAGAAACAAACCAGATGGGACTGAAAGACATATTTCACCCTTGTCTCTACACTCTTCATGCTTATGGGTAACGTATGGGCTTACACAATCAGTACCAGTGGTTAAAAACTGCTGTGTTTGTCAGGGTCAGTTCTTCCACCTTCTCAGAAACTTGGGTATAACCTTCCCTTTTGAGTTTACACTTCAGTGAGTCTAGAATATGATTCTGTATTTACCATGAAGTTTCCAAAACAAATTTTAAAATATATTTACAAAAATATCCCTTTATGACATATAGAATAAAACTTTCATTCTCCCTTTTTCCTTCACTGCCAATCCACTAAGTGGTGGTAGTTCAAGCAAGCAGTTTGGAAAGTAGATTGGACACTGCTGCGAGCAGTTCTGTGCAGAGAATATTTCTGAGCTGGCAGAAATAGTAACAACTTCTCTTAAGATACTTTTTTCGTCGATTATCTTTGGAATTGCATCATCCCTCTGAGGAGGTTTCAGTTTTTAACTTGAATCTTGATCTGACAAGTTAAATATCACTGCATCTTTAAAGTGTCTCCTGAAATACTTGTTTATGTTCAAGGTTTGTCTGGGTATATTTGGAGAAGATTCTGAATTTCCACATTAAAAAAAAAAGAAAAATCTCATTTTTTTCTCCCGGAATATATTCACAGGTGCAAGATGCTTCAGAAAAAGTGAACTGGTTTCTTTTATTTCTGTTGCTGTATTAGCCCAATTTTATCACAGGGGCATATTCTACTCTAACAGTAAGATAAATTAATTCCAGTCCTGCAGCCTTCATCTCCAGTGGATGATCTGAAACTCAGAATTGGAAGGTTCAAAGCCATTTTGAATGATTTAGGAAGATATTCACTCTCTCTTATTTATAATCTTCAAGTTAAGAGCATACATTTGGACTTAAACATTGAAGTTTAAGGAAAGCTGGGAGTCGGATACCAAGAATATCCAGCCAGTGGAACCCACATGGGGTTGACAGAAACCTTTTGCTATGGTTCCTTCTGCCTTGAAAGTTAAGAAAAGAAAACAGAAAAAAAATGAAAGGCAAATGCAGAAGCCTAGGACCTTAGGAAACAGGAGTTTTTGTCTTTTTTTGTAGGGGGTGTGTGTGCCTGCAACATCTTCTTGGTAAGATGAGTATACAAAGAATGTTTCAAGCAAAGATAGCAAAGGAATGCACTAGCGTACAAAAATAGTGTTGAGGTGTTTTCAGAGAGAAACATTCTTAATGAAGAATCCTATGGAAAAGACAACTACTCAGAAGAACACAGGAATAAATTATGCTTATGAGATGATTTCTCCTGCAGTTGTAGTGTTTCACTGTTTGGTCTGGGATACCTAGAGACATTTAATGCATAACTTCTAACATTTTTCACTTTCTTTCCCAGTTGGAACCCTCCCAATTTCCCAAGGGAATAAGGGCACGAACATAGGAAGGATTGTGTTGGGATCCTGTTCCATCAGAACTGTAAAAAGACAGTTTAGATGTGTAGTGGTAAATTGACCGAATCTGGAGCTGAATGGAGGGTACTCTTCTGGCTAAAATGAAATAAATCAGAGAATATCTACATCTCTGAATGATATTCCACACAGAGCTGATAGTGCACAGGCTCACTCTGAATTGTGAGTTAAATAAGCACAGTACTACATCTGAGTAAATTTTCACTGTTTTCAGGGTCTGAGCTAATATTGCTGTGCTCTCTTAAAAGATCAGCATAGCCAAACCTAGCTTAAGGACCAGGAGATACATGCTGCTTATACAGTACTCACCCTGACTTTAATTGCAGGAGGTTAGGATGATATATGAAGTTACTTGAGTCAATACAGGGAGATTGATGTGAGTTATTAAAGGCATCTTAAAATATGTAAAACTGTGTGATAACTGAGGTGAAAAGTGAGCAATACAATGAAAAATAGCCAGTAGGTAAAACAAAAGGATAAGGCCTGAAAAACTTTGCCAATAAATGGTGTTTGTGAAAGAAAGATTTCAGTGGAGTCACTGCTTATAACATGCACTCCCCTCACCCCCAACAAAATCCACAGTGGGCTGGTTATCAAAGCAGGACTTTACTATCAAGGTATATTTCTGAGATCAGTAATGTGAACAAAGTTGTTATCTTGACCACTTTGTTTAAAGCAGGAAGGAAACACCACATTGGTAGAGCTGAAACGAAACATAAAAAAAAAAATCCCCAAACCATAAAGAAAAGTTAGTTATGTCTAGCAATAAGAGGATTCAGATGATCAATTAATAAATTCCATTTTTGTGGGAAAGTAATGATTGAGGTGATACTTCCAAGGCAATGGTTTAATACTGCACTATGCAATAAGTATAATTCACATGTTCTTTTGATTTCCTTGCTACTACACTATGACAGACTGAGATTATGAGAGATTATATATTCCTATCACATAGCAGGGATCAGAATTCAAATGTCTGTTTTTACAGGATTAAATTCACCCTGTTGAAATTCATCATCGGTGTCAGCAGGCAATGATGTGTAACTTGAAAGAATTTTAAGGTCTATAATAACGAAACTAACCCCTTCACAAAAAGAAGAGTATCAAAGCAGATCAGAATATATGAGCACAAAAACATTTCTATCCTATTTGGGGCAAAAATAGAATTATATCCTTTAACGCATATTCATGTGTATAAGCTCACTCTCATGGAGACAGTGAGTTGGCCTTGTTGGATGAATTTCAATCTTCAAAAACAGAAGGATGAGATTCATGGATATTTGCTATCAGGAGATGCTGAAGTCCAGAATCTCAGATTTATTTATCCTTGTATTGCTATTCAAAATGTATGAGAACCTTCTGGCAAATCAAAGGCCTGCACCTTTACAGAGCATAGACTTAGCTATGCAGTGGTTTCCACGTATTCTGTAATTGTAATTCTTCTCTGTGGTTAGGAATTTAGTGAGAGAGATATGAGTGTAGAGAAAAAAGAATAGATAAACAATGGCTGATGCAGAAAGACAGAAATATCTTGGATGGTTTGGAGAAAAAGAGAGAAAAAGACAGAAGGATATGAAAAATATTGCCGTGGCATGGAAGGCAATAATCTCTTCCTTGATTCAAGTTTGTAGGAAAAGGAAGGTTTCATTGTAGCAGGCAAGATTTAGATTAGACATTGAGAAGAAAATATTCTCATAGTTAGGAACAGGAGCAGGCTGCTGAGACATTATAAAGTTCACATTCCTGGGGGTTTCTGAAACAGACTGGACAAGCTTTTGTGAGGAATGACATCAGTACAGCTGATTCCACCTTTGGGCAGGGGGTAAGTGAAACAACCTTTGGATGTTGTTTTCTAGTCTTACTGTCTATAATTGCAATGATTTATGAGGCATAGAGCAGACCAGGTCCTACATTTGTGCCAATTTGCATACCTGAGAAGTTGGCTTATTGTGTGCCTAATTCTTTACTGGCCATTAATTTGTAGTTAATTATCCTACTGTTCTTACCTGTTAGATTGATTAGCTATATAGCATAGTCTGCATAATCATTCTGGATAGCATTAGTGGTGTGCTTGCAATCTCCTTCCAACTTATTTTCACTGAATTTCAACATGATGTGGAACTTGTCAGAATAGGCTTAGCTTTAGTCTTTTTGTGTGTGTTTGCTAAAAGAATTTGATTTACAGAAGTTCAGCAGTTATTCTGTTATACTGTTCATGAAGTGAAGAGTATAATTGCTAAATTGCATTTCTTTACCTTAATTAATTTCTCAAACAAAAGATTATATTAAACAGAATGGATTTTTTTCAAGCTCTTAATAACCAGATTGACCCCTTTTGAAGTAATGACAAAACATTGTTGAGATGGCAGAATTTTTATTGTCCAAAGTGTTTTTGTTAATATACTCTATTGCTCTGTTATTTTCTGTAATGCATTCTGTATTTTACGCTGTTGAGGAGCATTTGTGTGAAGATTTACATTAGAATTGGTTCTTGGAGGCTGCTACCACATCACTGTTCTGCAAGAATGTAAGGAATATTACTACATAATTTGTGGTATCCTTAAACCACATATCTCTTCAGATACAGCACTGTCAATGAGTGATAAAATCCCAGCAGAGGTTGGTGTAAATGGCAGAACTGGGATGATTCAGATCAGGCCCCAGAAGGATTGAAAGTTAATAGTTCAGTTCAAATTGAGATAGGTTTGAAGGATGCCTTGTCCTTTTATTTGACTGCAGGTTTTACTCTAGTTTTGGTACACCAATCCAATGCTCCAGAGTATTCTGTATAATATTAAAGCCGTACAATTCTCCAGACCTCTGTTTCAGCTAACAAGAATTTTGTCAGAAAATTGTGAACAGAACATTGAGGGCTTTCTTTGTCTTTAACTTTCAGTACCTACAGGTTAGACTCTATTCCAAGTTTGGTGCCAAGGATTAACAACCCAGAGAAAGGAGTTATTTCCCTGAGCACTGATTTTTGAGGCAGCCTGGACAACTAACTTTGATTTGTCTTGTAGTGTAAAGTCACCTAAGTGGAATGAGATAAATCCAGGGGTCAGGATACAAACAGATAACCTTAGCCTGATGTCACTGTTTCCACGTCTCACAGTATAGCAATTAAGAGGGAATTTGTAGCTGTGCCTCAGCTATGCAAAATTATCTGGTACTGGAGAGCACCGAGGTTTTTTTCCATGTAATTATTGCTATGAGTAGAGTTGGGGAGGTTTGTGGTGGGGATGATGTTTATATGCTTTGCTTATTTCTATTTTTCTGTTTTCTTAGCATAGCCACACTTTGCATCTCTAGGGCTGCAGTGTAAGGTCAGCAGGATTATCTTTGGATCCTGGAGGAAAATTGAAGGAAGGTGTAAAAGAGTGAAGAACACTTTCAGCTACTCAGTGGCGGACACTTCCAGCTGGGAAGTGTGCAAATGGCAAAGTGAAACCTCAAGATATCAGTGGGGCTTTCATTCACCAGACTCTATCAATTATAAATCAGTTTGCTAGTCCAGCCAGCGTGGTCAGAAAGGAGACCACAGACCACCAGACACTCAGTGCACCTACCTTGCAGTCAGCCGTCACCTACAGGTGAGCCTCCATCCCCACCCATGTCATAAAGCAGCCAGGATTCCATTTCCCCGCGATGGCCCTTCAGGGAGGCTGCCAGTCCCTCTCATGAGCCAGCAAGCTTCCACTGAGACACTTTCTGAAGCACGCTGTGTTGACTTGCAGGCACATCTCCTAAAAGGGTGGAACCCAAGGAATGTTTACTACCTCTCTACATGCAAGAAAACACCATGTATCCTTGATGGTGTCTGTTCATTCCCTCCTGAGAATCATGGCTGTCCTGTTCTGCAGATGGTGGAAGGAAACCTTGGAAGGGTTCGCAGTGCACTGCATCTCTTAAGGACTGCCTAGATGAGGGGAAACAGAGGAAGAGGGAGAAATACGACACACTCTTAGGGCCAAGTCTCATCCACAAAGCCATCTTAATATCCTATCTTCCCTTGGACTTGAATGTAAGTACATATTTCAGGGACATGGCATAGATGTTATTGCTTACCTTGAACATGAAGATGGTAGAAGTGGTTTGCCAACACTCACAACATAAAAAAAGGATACAATAACGGCAGATTCTTCTTTACTATGCTGGTATAATCACAACTTTCTTCTATTTTAAGGGCTAAGTGAGAGTAATCTATGTTTTTCTACTTCTTTTCTTCCTTTTCTGGAGAATCCACAAGAAGGCCTCAATGTGTATAATTTTAGATGGTTCCAGGAGTGGAGACCCATCCCATGCCTTTAAAAGCATTGTGGCTAAATTGAGTTTGCCCTGTTGAAATAAGGTGTCCAGTGTGAATATATTCTCCAGATACAGGCTCCATTTAATCGCAGCAGGCATGAAGAAAGTATGGCCTTTTCATTCTCAAAAGAACAAAAAGTCTCATATAAAATAGACTGCACGTAGGAGTTCAATGCCTATTTCTTCCTAAAAGCCTTTTAATGCAAGGACATCATTTCTGCTTTCTCTTGACAACAGAAAAGTGTTTTCTTAGTAATGAAAACAGTAATTTTCTTTTACAGTGGATAATGTGTATCTGTTAGCTTAAATCGATACCTGTGAAAACCTGCAGAAATGAAATTTCCCCTACAGCACCTAGATGGACCTAGCTGCCGCTTTTTGTGGGAGTAGATGGCAAGGTTCACATGCTGGAAGAGAATGGAAGAAAGATGTAAGAATGGAAGAAGGATATAAGGTAAGGCAGCTACACTTGACTCATCAGGGGAGTAAGAAGGGAAGTGATATATGAAAAATCCCTAGGCAGGCACTGGTCATGGCCCTATAATTTTGTATGCTATGATGTAATAGTAGAATGGCAAACAGATGGCAGGAGGATTAGCAGGACCTTGGGGAGGCCTTTTCTCCTTCCCATTATGAGCAGAATCAGCTTCCCTCAAGGTGAGGCAGAAAGGTGAAGGTAGAATGCAAAGAAAAAATGCCTTTTATTTGGTACAGTTTTTGGATCCTCAACTCTTTTGCATGCATTAGAGTGGTCCATGTGTTGTGGTTACAAGTGTTTACTGTGTGGGTACCAGGAGAAAGCAATTATCTTCCCAGGCGGAGCAAGCTTCCCCTCTAGACAATAAGACAAAGCAGGCAGTCTTCCTCACCTTATCAGTATCCATGCAGTATATTGCAAGTGTAGCACAGGGAAAGATATACCTGAACTCTGAAATATGCAGATGTTCTGCCTTTACCCTTGCCCTCTAATACTGGTCTTACTGTGCATAAAGGACTTGTAATTTAATTTTTTTTTAGAGTCAGAATGCAATCAGAGAATGTTTTCAAACCTCCCTAGCAGACATTGGATCAGAGTCTCCTATCAGCATTCTGGTGCAATTGACTTCCCGGCTTTAGGGATGTGCTGATGTTTAGGATGTCACAGACGAGCAAGAGAAGCACTCCAAGCAACAGATTTTTTTTACACTCCACAACAATGGACTTCCTGATACGATTGTTGCCCAGCAGGTTCTGTTCATGTCTGGTATAGATGTCTTCCAAAGGCTAATACATAATCAATTCAGGATTGAGTTTAGATGTAGAAATAGGACTATACAATCAGTCCCCCTTTGTTTCAGAATGCAGAGAAATTGACTTTTTGGTCTTGGACATTTGTAGCTTGCTGCAGCTGTGAGTCTGGAGTTGTCAAGATACAAAAGGTCAAGATGTTGAGATTTCCCACAAAGGTGCCATTGTGCAGGAATACAGTTTTGCGTGCCTGGGACAGGGTGTAAGGCTGGTGCTTGCACATAAGAGTTGAAGCAATCAGATAATTACAAGGTTGTCTGCATAATACCGTGTAGTGTGTGGGAACTGGCTTCTTGCTTTTTTCTCCTACTCTATCACATACCCTTCCTCTGTGTTGCTAATATTGCTAGGCTAACCCTGCTGGTGCATCAGTGTCAGGGGTGGGTGATGGGGTGCACTGGACTTGTTATTATAATGAAGGAAGTAGTAAAGTATAGCATGACATAGAGGAACCCAGATGCATAATTACCATAAGGGCTTAAATGCGAGATGTCTGTCATATACGTGGGCTTGGGGATATAGTGTTACCCCTAAAATCCCTCATCTGTGTATGCAAATCCCATAGAGGGGGTGTGCATGAAATATCCTACAGCTACTCTGTGCATGCAGAGCTGCTCCAAGCTCAGTCTCCCTCACCCTGTTGTCTCAGCAGTGCTCTAGAAGATGAACAGGAATGTGTCCATCCAGGCTCTGAGCTGTCGGAGTGCTTGTGTGTGCGTCTTGCCTTCAGGAACGTGTGTTCAACTCCAATTGGCTTCAAAGGAATTAGACAGGTGCTTAAACACTTAGTATAATCAAAACCTTAAGCTCTTTCTTACCACATGTGAAATGTGAGTTCAAAAGTGAATTTGCTAAGATTACCCTTAGCTCAGTGTTTAATAACGTTTTTCCTCATGTCTTTTCATTTCACCATTGGATTATTTTTTGAGTTCCAGTGAGGGTACTTTAATTATGGTTTTATTATGCACATTCACAATGTATTTAGACCACTGTTTAGAGGTACTTTATTGAAAAACAAACAAAAGAAGTATTAACTCTAGTTTTGACATGCTTTTATATATGTCATATTTATATTATAGAGTTAATAATGTCTCTTGGAAAAATAGAAATCAGGTAATAGTGGAAGGCTTATATGCTTTTTTCATAATTGTTATTTTTGCACCTACAGGTAATTTAACACCCTCTCTACCAATAATTTCATTTTCTATATTGAATGCATGACATCTTAGTTTAATAGTGGTACTGGCCAAAAGAAGAGTGCAGTATTTTTTATCTAAATGTCAAGTTTGATTTGGGAAGAAGAATGTGTAGTTACTTACTTGAATTATCCATGGAAAGCCTATTGTTGTAGCAATGCAAGCAATTTAAATTGTTAATATTCATATACTAACATAAGATAACCAGATTAATTCTTTACTAGCATGTAAGAGTGAAAATGACATATGTTGCTGTCGATAAAAAATAATACAAGCGAACTTTTGCTGTTATAAAAAATGATCAATTTTAATTCATTTTTAATGATAAAATAAAGACTGATTTTAATTAAATTATTTGCTTTCCCCCTTGATAAAATATTGGCTGTATTATATTGTCTTAATTATAAACAAAAGAAAATAATTACTAGTAGCATAATACTTACTTTAACTTGATATTTTTAATTACTTTGAGTGCTTTTGTCTTTGGGATATGCAATATGAGCTGCAATTCATGACATCAAGACATTCCAATATCTCTGAAAATGCTGTAAATAAATGCCAATGTTGAAAGCTTCATCAATACTGTGTAATGAACTTCATTGTTAGAGAAAAGGAAATACATTTGTGGTGTTGGATTTTAAATACCAGGATTGCTAGCCTTGAAAAATAAGGTAGGAAAGGCAGATCACTATCTTGGTAAATAAGCTACTGATTATACTTAAGCTTTTTAAAGGCAGCTATACTCAACTGTCCTTGGACTGGAACAATTAGAAAGGCTCTTTCATGGAACACATCCTTAGCCTAGCCACTGGTGACTGAACACTGAAACAACCGCCGCTGTCTTGTCCACCGACATAGATGACTCACTGCACACATGATTTTTGCATTTGTGCATCCAGCCCTCCTCCCTGAAGTGACTGCGTTCCTCTGTTGACATATGGGCAACACCAGTGGGTGTTTCATTCCATGCTGATAATAGCAGAGGTAAATAAGCAATACTCACTTCCTACAGTTCTTTTTCTTATTTGCATTCCTGATAAAAAACCAAATCCAGCATATATTTTACATAACTGTGTAACATGTGAATGATTCAAGGGAGAAAAGCATGATTTTAAAGACATCAAAGGAAAAGTCCTGCATCCCTTTCTGACCAAAAGTGGCTATTCTCAGAATTGCGGAATGACTGACATTGGGGAGGCCTCAGGAAGATGTCTGGTCCAACAACTCTGCTCAGTTATGGCCACTTACTGCTGGTTGCTCAGGACTGTGTCCAGATGCCTTTTAAATACCCAAGGAAGGCCACAACTTCTAAAAGAAAACAGGACAAATGTACAGTCACCCTCATGATAAAAAAAAGTGTATCCTGATATTCAGATGGAACCTTCTTTATTGCCATGTGTGCCCATTGGCTCTGGTTCTGTTCCTGGGCACCACTAAAATGACCCTGGCTCCACCCTCTTTTCACCCTTTCTGCAGGTATTGATAGCCTTTGATAAGGTCCTCTATGAACCTCCTCTTCTCCAGGCTGAGAAGTGCCAGTTCTTTCAGCCTTTCATCCTAAGTGAAGGTCTTTCATCATCTTCATGGCCCTTCTCTCCAGTAGCTCTGGATCTCTCCTGGACTAGGGACCCCAAAAGTGGACCCGGCCCCCTAGGTGTGGACTCACCAGCACTGAATAGAGGGGAAGGGTCTCCTTCCTTCACCTGTTGGTAATACTTTGTCTAATGCAAACCAGGATACCATTTTCTCTTTTTGCAGCAAGGACACTTTGCCTCCTCATAGTCAGCTTGGTGTCAGCCAGGATCCCCAGCTCCTTTTGCCACAAGTTGCTTTCCAGCAGGGTTATCCCCAGCATATATTGGTGTCTGGGACTGTTTGTCTCCAGGTCCAGGACTTTGTGTTTCTCCTTGTTGAACTGCCTGAGGTTTCTGTCAACCCAGTTCTTCAGATTGTTGAGGTCTTTCTGGATAGCAGCATGACTCTCTGGCGTATCACAGCTCCTGCTAGCTTTGTATCATCATCAATCTTGTTGAGGGTACACTCTGACCTGTCATCCAGCTCATGGATAAAGAACTTCAATGGTACCAAATCCAATAGTGAAACGAGGGATGCATGAATACTTCTCCCAATTGCCATGATTGATTACAGCTTATCAAAATTGGTGTTACAGTGACATAAGATAGCCTCAGCACTCATGGGTGCATTCTATCAGGGTCCATGACATCCAAGTTTCTTAAAAAAACCTACAAATATTATCTACCTGTCTGTCTGTATATCATCTCCTTTAAGATTAAAATGAAATATAAAATTATCCATGCTGTTTCACCTTTTTATTTTAAACATCTATGTTCTTGTCTCTATCCCAAACTCACAAAAGATTTCCCGCACTAAACTGTATGCGCACACATCTCAAAGCTCACCACAAATTGAGAAACATGATGAGAGCAGTGTAAGCTAGAAAATTCTGCTGCTTTATCAGCATTAAGAGCTATTATCATGTTCAAGTGGAACTTCAAAGAAAAGGACACAAAAATCAGTATGCTTTGGTTTTCAAGCTTTAAAATATCTTCCTTACCCCTCCCTCAGTTACTAAGAGTTCAGTATTTCATCTTAATATCCCTGTTGCTTATCATAATTATGGATAACGCAGTTGACCTTACAGCCTCTTTTAGTGATTAAATTTAGTTTTAATTATTACTATACAAAATTCTTTCATGGTAAAGGCCACTTTCCCTCTGGCTCTGAACTCTGCCTCCTTTAGCATTTTTCATACTTGGACAGAAATTACAGGTACAGAAATATAGCTATTTTCCACTTTAGATTCACTAAACCATTAGAAAAATGTCTGAGTTCAACCACAATTTCTTAAGGTTATTAAATGATTTATAGTTTTTCTATTGCTGTGGCTCAACATGCTATTCTTATTACCTAACACAGTAAAGAGTATAGTCTGGAAACCACAAAGGCTGAAAGAACAGTGAATTGTGGATGAGCGGCTGTATCACAATCTTTGAGAAGCAAAGTCTTAGGAACATCTCAGAGCTGCCTACAGGCTAGATCTCAGATGTGAAAACACGGGTAGCTCAGATCCATCATAGCATTTTCCTTTGTGTGGATTCTCAGGCATATCAGAAATTGTTTTGCTGCTTCTCCTGAAAGCTTACATTAACATTCTTCTCATTTCTGGAAACATTTTTTTTTAAACTAGACTTCTTAAACAATGAGATTTAAAAATATAGAACCTTGGTCTTTGATACTGTGGAAGAGAAACTTCTTTAGGAAGGGATCATTCTTAAGAAAACTATTTTTTCTGCTGTAGCAATAATTATTTTTTTAAATGTTTACCAAACAAATCCATTCATTGAAAAATAATGAATATGAAGCAACCAAGAATGATCTTTTGTGCATTTGCTCCCTATAGCAGTAAGTCCTTTAGGGAAGAAAGCAGGTCTGTTACACAGAGTTTAGCACAATATAAGATATTGTCGCAAAAGCCAATAAAATCTTAGCGCCCCAAACCTCAATTTCTGCATTTTTAAAAAAGATTTGACACTCCTGTTGCTGAAAAATTTCACTCTTCTCCAGGTCAGAAATCGTCTATGTTGACCTACAGCTATGCCAACTGCATAACTATCAGTCAGAGCAGCATTGAAGAACACCATCCACCAAATCCCCTTTTTTAGAGGAAGATTATCCATGTATGTAAGCATGTCAGGGTCATAGGAGAACATGAAATGGTCTCCATACCTGTGAAAATTGAGTGAAGGGATTGGGTGGTCCATAAGATTGGCAGGATGGATACGATGCTAAACGGTGCTAGTGAGGAACTACTCCACCTCAGCCTGTTGAGCCTTTGGAGTAAATCCATCCCTGTGCACAATGTCCTTGTGACAATGGGTCACAGGCCCTGTTATTGCAATGGTGACCATGTAAATTGGCTACACTGCATAAAAGCATACAATATGCTGTGCTGTTTCCATGTAGGAGATATTTACAGTATTTTGAAGGTCACCTGGAAATGTTTAATGTGTTTTTTAGTCTTTTTCTTAAAACAAAACAAAAATCCAAACCAAATCAGCCAATCAACAAAACTTAATGCCTTTCCCCTCCCCAATGCTCCTTCTCTCCTCCCCTTCCCTCCATGCTTCTCATATCTCAATTTAGTTCATGGATTTCTGCCTCTCTGGGGTAATGTCTAACAGCTGGGCATCTAGGCAGAAGGAAAAAAAAAGAAACAGAAGAACAAGAAAGGGTTAGAGTAATGTTACTTGCAGATAGCTTTCTTCAATAATTGATTATTTTCTGTAGTTTCTGCAGATGCGCTGGTTATTTGACCAGCATGGTGTGTCTGTTGCCATAATAAACTAATTGAGCATTTGGATGGCAATGGCCCACGGCTGTGTGTAGCGTGGCAAGTTTCACCACCTGGTCTGCCTGCAGTTTTCACCGTGCTCACATGGGAATTTTGAATCTGCTCAATCTCCTTTCATCTGTGACTCTCTTTATAGATTTTCAGCATGTGTGATCTGTGCCCCCAGGGAGACAGTTCGCTTCAGAAACTTGTCCTGTAGGTAAAAGCAATAGGCCATCCATTACCCTCTTCCTTCCACTCTCAGGTTAATGACTATATTAAATATTAAATGGGGTTCCATCTCCAGAGTGTCTGTATAAGTGATTTTACATTATCTCATTCAAGCCTCCTCTGATTTCTTCAAAAGTGTGTTGCTTCTATCTAGAACGACTCTAGCAGTGAAAACCATGATTGATTTGACAACCATTAACAGAACATTTAGTACTAGCCTTCCTCATCGGTGAGTGAAGAAGATGGTGGAAATGGAAAAAGAGGGATATGATGTGAAGTTGATTTCCCTTATTTAAAATGTTATTTCATACACAGTTTCTACAAGTTATTATCAAGTAGACATGGACTGCAGGTTTTCTTAGAGGGATGAATGAGAAATAATTGGAACCTGTTCTACCAAATGGCGTTAAATTCACAAGCAAATTGCTTGGTTAGCACATCATAGAATCATAGAATATTTCTGACCTTTAAGATCATTGAGTCCAGCCATTAACCTGCTAAGTCTACTACTAAGCCGTGTCCCCAAATGCCACATACACACATCTTTTAAATTTCTCCAGGGATGGTGACACAACCACTTCCTGGGGCCCAATGCTTGACTATAATTTTGATGAAGAAATTTTTCATAATATCAATTTAAGCATCTCCAGGTGTGTCTCGAGGTCACCTCCTCTTTTCTTATCACTTTTCAGATTGGAGAAAAGACCAAGAACCTCCTCGCCCCAACCTCCTTTTAGGTAGCTGCAGAGAGTGATAAGCCTCCCCCCGAGCCTCTGTTTCTCCAGGCTAAGCAATCCTTGTTCCCTCAGCTGCTCCTCATCAGACTTGTGCTCCAGATCCTTCCCCAGCTCCATTGTCCTTCTCTGGACATGCTCCAGCACCTGAATGTTCTTCCTGAATTGAGGGGCCTGGAACTGCAGACAGGATTTGGGGTGTGGCCTTACCAGTGCCGACTCCACAGGGACAACCCTTGTCCTAGTCCCCCTGGCCATTCTATTGCTGATCCAGGCCACGATGCCATTTTTATCGGAAGGGTTGATGTCAAGAGAGTGGGGCCTGGCTCCTCCCAACAACGCCCAGCAACAGGAGAAGGGGCAATGGGCACAAACTGAAACACGGGAAGCTGCGTCTGAATGTAAGGAAAAACTTATTTTGAAGCTGATTGAGTACTGGAATAAGCTCCCCAGAGAGGCTGTGGGTCTCCTTTGCTGGAGATGTTCAAAATCCACCCCGATGTGACGCTGTGAAACCCTCTGCCAGTGAGCCTGCTTTAGCAGGCTTCCAGAGGTCCCTTCCAGCCCTGACCGTTCTGTGCTTCTGTGATCTTATGTGCTGCTAACATAGGATTTGACCAAACACCAGGAAAAGCTGCAACATAATATAGCCTAACGCCTGAGGAAAAGCCTTGGAAATTCCCACCAGAGAAACCAGCATGCATTTTGACCTAGGTTGTAAATTACTGTATAACTTGTGATACTATAGAGATATTATTATGTATGAAGATCTTTGTTTGGATATTAGCAACTTTTTTTTATTTTATCCAAACAATGAAGAAGAGATCTCAGATTCTGCTTTTAAATGTATCCTCTAAATCCTTCTAAAATGTTCATTGAATAAAACAAAAGAAAAAGCAATCCTACTATCCCTACCAGTAAAAACATTATCGAATACCTTCACTCCCACTAGAAACATCTAGCGGGGGTAGTCAATCTGAAAATGAGGAATTCAGTGGTGTAAATCTTGATATATAATGTTAGAAAAAGGTGAACTAAGAGGGCTGCTTTTGAAGTGCACTAAAACAGAGTTAGAGTAAATGCTCTGCTTATCAAAAACTAGTCACAACTATATAACCAGCTGTACAGCTGTTAAATGTTTGAGATTTTTTTCATCTTAGACCCTAACAGAAACCAGAGAGTTCTGCTCTTCTTTCTCTGAGCACAAGTTGTTAACTTATCTTTGCTGTCTCCACCTTCTCTTCTGGTTTAAGCAAGTGCAGTGAACACAGTTCTAATGCACAGACCCAGTTTGCAGAGTTACAACCCTGATGAATGATGGGCAGTTGAAAACAGACCCTGACCTAAGAAGCAAAAAAAAAAGGCCAGATAGCTGTGAGGAATCCAGTATGAAACAAGTTCTTTTGATTTCCTTACTCCACTCTGTTGCTGCCCACCAATTCCCAGTGTTGCCCTCAGCAGCAGGTTATCTCAGAGCTGGCTGAATCTACAATCTCTGTGTGGCTCCTGGCACTCTCTGCTGTAGGCTGAACCTCAGAGATCAGAAATAAGGTGCAGTGATGGGACTGTTGAACACAAAAACTCTGTGATGGATCTTCACTGCTCTAAACCTAATTAAAAAATTGCTGCAGAGCAAACATAGTTTTCAGCTTCCTTTTCGTTTTCACCATTTAATCATAGCTAAGTAAAAATGTGTTACATGTGTTTTCATTTGTAATCTATTCTCTAATCCCTGTGAATTTAATGAAATAATGTTTGGGTTTTGGGTTTTTTGCCCCTCCTTATTCCTTTCATTTCACCTCTGTTTTGGTCTACCTTCCATTACATCTGTAGTCAATCATCCTTACCAAACCAGCTTGCTAAATTATCCTCTGAATGTCAGAAGAAAGCAGCCTGAAATGATGATTTAAAGGAATGATGCTTACTTGGGTCAAGTAAAACACATCAAACCCAAGGAGGCATTTTCATACTTTCTTTTGCTCCACTTGAATTGCATTTCTCTTTGTCACCTCCGTTGTCATTACTGTCACCCTTCACCAACAAAGCACTGGCAATTAACACTGAGGTAAATTGGTGTGATAACATTTACCTTGGCATTGTCATTATTCGGTGGTTGATACATAGGAAATCACAAACAAGTGACCAAATGGGCTAAAAGATTAGAATTTAATGGTCAAAATATAAATAAATAAAGGATATTAAAATGCCAGGTATTTGGTAACACCTTGTAAATGGGGTTATTTGTTCTATAGAAGAACCAAACAGATTTTGCTTCATATTTATCTTCATTTGTTGTTAACAGGAACAGACTGTGAAAATCACAAAGGACACACACTGTCTATATAAATTAAAAAAGCCATTTTTCCCGTAAAAATCTAAGCACCAGTTAAAAAGAGTAAATCGGAACCGATTTAATTGGTATTTACACACACCAACATTAGCAATTAGTAAAGCAACAGCAGGGGGAGAAGAACAATTACTGCACCCGGTCTAAATGGTCTATTTGGATGAATTAAAAAAAGCAGTCAAACTTAACCAGCTGTTTGCAGAAAGAATTTTTCTTTGTTTTCATAAACATGTTTATTTGAATGAAATTAATCCCCACTGACAGCAGGGCAGGATTAGAGTTGTTTTCCTCCTATTAGTTTGTGTATATTTTTGGGGAATATCAGATATTGTAAACATTAACAGCTTGCTTGCTTAGCTTAATGATCATCCAAGTATGATAAAGGATGACAGATTAATGGTATTTTTACTCATGTAAAATAGCATTTATCCACAGATTTTCTCAGTATGGCTTTCCACCCAGTTAGAGAGATTAGGAAAAAGCACTGATTTACCTCCTCCCTCCTTTCCTTTTAAGACATTATAAGTAAAAGACTAAAGGATATTTGAAGATGAAGATGCCTTTGATCCTTAATTCTGAAAGTCAATACAACATACAGAGAGCTTATCTTGCAAACATGCAAATCTCTTCTAGCTGGGAAGGTGAAAAGTAGGAAACTGAACTAATTTGACTGTTCCTGCTCCTCAACCACTTTGACCAGGTGGTTGTTGTTGCATTTGTCCTTCAGTGTTTGTGACTGATGAGAGATGCTGGACATATTTTGTGAGAATTTGACAAGCTGATGCCTATTCTTGAGTTTAAAATTCTGGGTGCTGTAGTGATGGATAGCTGACTTGCTGTTCTAAGAGTCAGTGCTTTGTGATGTGATTTAGGCTTAAATCTGAGAAGTATTTATGGAAACAACTGACAGTGACTATTAGAAACAGAGTTTGGAACAGAAAGTTCAACTATGCCTGATTTTTTTCCATGCGTATTTTATTCAATTTTAATTAGGACATTTCTTTTAGGTGGGTTTTTTTTTTGGGGGGGAGGGGGCGGATTCCTATAATTTTTTTTCATGTGGTAAGTTTAAAATAGAAAAGGTTGATACATGGGAGTGACCAAAATGTAGGCCTCGTCGGCAGGCAGGGAGTTAAGACATCCCTGAAATTAATGTTATGGTCTTTAGTTTGGAAACAAGAGGATATCTTCAGCATAGTTCTTTGAGAAAACTCTGATGGCTAACCCATAGAATTATTTAAATATTATTGGAGACTTCCTGCATTTCTTAATCTCAGCAAATTTCAGAAAAAGGATGAAAAGCATGACAATGATATTACTTATTTTAGAAATTATGCAATCACACGCCCAAACCCATCAGGTGCCAGAAATTCAGTAAGTCAGGAAAGCACATGGGGCATCTGCTCAAACCTTCTTCAGAAGGGGCAGCAGTCACCGAGGGAGGAGACATGTGAGAAGATATGTGGTGAGTTTCATTGGGGAAACGTGAGGAGACATGCAGAGAGAGGGAAAGACTATTGCCTGTGGACTGATACTAAAATGCACAGAGGAATGGAGAAAACCAAGTAAGGAGCATTAAGGAGAAGGGAAAAGCCACCAGGACATTAAAAGCAGCAGATAGAAGCCAACACTCTCCATGCCCACCTTCGGTGCTGCCTGCCACCTTATTGAAGCCATTTGGAGGGACAGTCTGTAAAGTGTGACCAAAATAATGATTTCTTTTTTATTAATACTGGCATCAGTGAATAGACATTTGTGTTTATTTGGAATAAATTAAATTAAGTAAAAATTCTTTCACTTGAGGCTGTTATAGCCCTTGTGAAGGTGTGTACATAATAATTTTCATCTTGGCTGACAGCATGGAGCTTGACCAGTGCTCAAAGAATATGCCAGTTATAGTGATATATATTTTTTGTGTCAGTTTTACCCATTTGCTGATGTTCTTCTGGAAAAGTTTTTCAGGTTCAAAGTGGAACATGCAGTAAAATGTTACAGAAGTTTTCTGGAAAAAGTAAGAGAATACTACAAGAAGATACAAACCTCTCTGAAAGAATACAAAAATACTGAAAGTAACCCAAACCCAGAGGAATAGATGTGTTGTGATGGAGAGAAACAGGGAAAATGAGTACCTTGCCGAACTGTGCAAGGATATGAAATGCAATAAATGGCATGATATTCAGAGATGTGAACTGTGAGTACTTAGCATCTGTGAAAACCGAGTCAAAGGCTCCTGCTCAAGGGAGATTTCTTTTGTGTGTTTCTATTCTATAACAAAGATAGCCAGTGAAATTGAAGGGAAGTGAAATACATGAAAATAGGTTTTACAACATTGACACATACAACATGATTGATTCAAAATAGAGTGAAGTATAACAATACAGGAGAAGAAACGAGGGTCACTGTATGAAAGAAATATAGATAAGTAGTTAGCAAGAACTATTGCTGCTGGGTTCATGAAAAGATGCTTTGAGCCTCATGGAATGCATTTTTACTTCCAGAAACTTGTTTCTCTTCTGTGATCCTACCAGAAAGAACGGCGTCTCCTGTGCAGCATTCTTCTGTTTAGAAAGCAGCTAGAACAACTGCTTTATTTCGAATTTTCATTCCTTTTCATAAAACCCAGACCTTTCAGTGTAGTCATTTTCAATTTATCTCAATTTCTTCTAAGCATTTCTTTTCCATTTTGTTCAGCATATCAAGCAGCCATGTCACTTGGCTGGGATCTGAGGACTGCTGCCAGAAATAATTCATGGAGGCAGGGAAACAAGATTGATGTCAAGGTGTATTCAAGGAGAACTACAGACATGATGGACTTTCAACCATTGATTATTAATACAATCACTGCCTCTAAACTGATGTAGGACTTCACAGTTCATTAACCAAGGTGTATGACAATGAGGAGAACAATGGTTAATGGGTCATTTGTAGTGATCTGCTATTCAGAAAGGCCTCTTCTTCCAGGAAATTAGCAATAGGATAAGAGGGGATATTTAGGCTGGACATTAGGAAGAATTTCTTCACAAAAAGGATGATTAGATATTCGAATGGGCTGCCCATGGAGGTGGTGGTGTCACCATCCCCAGAGGTGCTTAAAGAAAGACTGGACCTGGATGTGGCACTGAGTGCCATGGTCTGATTGATATGATGATGTTCAATCATAGGTTGGACTCCATGGCCTCAGAGGTTTTTCCAACCTAATTGATTCTGTGATTTTGTGATTAAAGAATTGACACTAAGTATTAGGTAAAATGTCACAAAATATTTCTTCCTATAAAAAAATTTGCTGTTCCATCCTTCTCACACTAAATTACATACTTTTCTCTCACAGATGTTAAAAAGTAAACTAGATTTGAAGTTTCAGATACATGGCTTAGACTTGCAACTGAGATAGCAAAAACAGAATGGAGAAGTGTTCATTCTCTTTGAGGAACAGGCAATCAACGAAGACGCAACTACAATTAATAAAGGGTCCTATATTTTTCTACACCACAGTCCCACAGTGCTGGGAATGATTACACTGACGTACAGGAGACACAAGTCACCTGTCTTATTGCATAAGAAAAATTGAAAACATACACATAAAATAACCACTGGTGAGTCCAAATTTACGAGATTTGTTGGGCTGATATTCCCAGAAAAAGGGATTCAACAACAGGTCCAACCCACTGAACAGGATACACCAAGGATTTCTCCTTGGTGTCTCACTATGTCTGGGTTCTTTAGCCTTTCATACTCTCAAGTTTATTGTTCAAGGTCAGTTCTCTGTTTCTCACTGGACACTGGGGAAACCCTACTGCTTGAACACAGTGATTGGGTCAAATACTTGGGAAATGGGTGACCTGTTTTGAAGCAGGGCTTGAATCTGTGAGGACTCAAATTATTGTGGTTGTTCAACAAATGGTCAGTATATGACATAACTGCCCTCAAATTCTGTTTCGGATTCTTCATCTAGAGTTTCTAGATTTTTCTTTTGAAGTTACACCCTTTCTCTTGTATCTGGAGCTGGCTTTAGCTTTTGCTGCTTTTCTATTATTTTAGGTTTCACACTTTGAAAGCAGTCTGGACCTGAATTCGTGCCCCTTTCTTATTCCAAAGTGGACACTTATTCAAAAGAGAAGGAATCTAGAATTTTTCAGAAAGGTGTTGTTTGATTAATGGTACTAAAGAAATTGTATCTGTAAAGAAGTTTTAACTTTTTCACTGGTTTGGAGAAGAGTGCATGACAGTGTACAGGAACTTGACAAAAGGTTCAACTGTTACAGAGTAGGTTAAGCAAGAATGTGAAATTGATGAAATGTGGAGGTAAATTAGCTAAATTTAGTGCATTATGCAAAAATATTTTGGTTTATTCTCTGGTATGCTTAATTTTCTAGTTTTCTTCTCTGACTTTCTGCTTCTTCTCAGTAATTTTAATCACAAAATATATAATTTTCCTAGCCTTAAAACTGCAGTGACACTCTCTTGATTAAAAGGATTTTCACAATAAGGATTTGGAAAGATGCAAATGTAGGTAGAATAGTCAGCAAAGCAGTAGGTTTTGATTGAAATTCTGAGTGTTTCTTCTGTCTACAGCTTGGTTTGTGAGTGTTGTTTTCCTAACACTGACAGTTCTGTCATATCCTTTGTTATGATAGATGGCCATGTATTCCTTAGCAGTTGTAACTGCGCAGTCGTTGACAGGTCTGAAACTTGTTACTATGGAAGGCAACTCTACTTCCTTTTCCAAACAGTTCAGTACAGTCTTTATCATGAAGGAGATGAGAGTTTTGCAGCCTGTGCTTGCACTGTCCCTTGCCTCCTTTTTAGGAGACTGGGTGTTCTGTTTTTTTAGCAGTCTCTGACTCTGGAAATTAACTTATTCAGGAAGTTATTTCAGAATAGATCCCAGGTAGCCCCGCCTAGGGAGTTAAATTAAACATGCCTCATCTGGACTAATTAAGAGAGAAAGGAAATCTATATTGGTTAAGCCAGATAACTTCTTTTGTTCTTGAGAAAGAAATCCACTTCTCGACAAGACAAGTATTTCCCTATCTGTTCCCACTCGTGTTCTCTGGAATAGCAGACATAGGCCAAGACTGAGAGAGAAGCTCAGTATTTTTAAATTTCAAAATGGGAACCGTGATGGGCTGGTTTGAAATGAAAGGGGCAGACAATGCTGTTTGCTTCATGGCATGAACAAGACATTTAAGGATGGGAGATGTCTGGTTCTGTCCAAGACAAGCTTAATGTTTGCAGTAGCAAGGAGAGGGCACGGCCAGGACCAGGACGTTATTCTATACCACATCACATCATGCTTGGAGGTGGGGGAAAAGGGCTCTTTGGGGGAGAAGATGTTCCTTCCAGAGTAAGTGTGGCAGAAGGACTCAGGGGGTTCTGTGTGAATTGTTTCTTTCTTGTACCCTCTGTCATCAGAATTGTTGCTGTTGCTTCTCATTTTCTTATCTCATTGCTGTTTCCAGCAAATTGGATCTCAACCCATGATCTATACCTTGTGTGCATCCAATTCTCCTCTCCATCCTGCCACAAGGGGAGGAGGAGGGGAAAACAGGGGAATGAGTGAGCAGTGCATGATTTGAAGAGTCATGGTAGGGGCATTGAATTGGAGAGTGCCATTCCATGACAGGGAAGCCATTACACTTCTGAAAACAGACCTTGCTTAAATTTATTTAAGAATTTTATTGCACCTTTCCACAGATTCCAAATTCTGTACCATCTTTTGAATTAATATCAAAGCCAAACAATCTGTTGAAAGAGTTGGTGTATTAGAAGAACAATGTAAGATTTATTCTTCCCTCCAATTATTATATTCGCTGTGAAGAATCTGCACTACCTTGTTTAAATCTTCCCTGAAGTGGGTCACACAGTGAAGCTGATTGATAAGGAGTTGGAGAATTGAACTTTATGGCTGATCAGCAGACCTCTATCAACTATGGGAAGGGAGGTGTGCCACAAATAGAACTGTCACTGCAGCAGCCTTGCTATTAAATCTCTAAAACTGCCAAATTTATGGCCTGGAAGAAGGGGCATGGGCTGATCCACATGTAGAGATTGAATATGTAAGGAGAATACTTTGGAACTGCAGTGAGTTGCTGGCAGGAGACTTGAACTCTAGTGAACAAACCTATCTGAGCTCAGTGGGGAAAAGTGTGTAGTTGTGCTGCCTTTCATCAGTTCAGTGACAGGCTGAAAAGCACGCTAAATCTTCTAATACAGAAGCATTAAATTCAGTCTTTTTTTTTTGAGAGCATGAAACTGTGAGAACAAAAAGAGCAGATATAAGCTTATTCTTCTTTTGTGCCAAAAAAAGAAAAAAGGAAAAAGAAGAAAAAACATAAGAAAAGAAAAAACTGCACATAGAATAAAGATATATGCACATGCAAAGGAGTTAAAGAGGACTACTTTTATCCACATCTCATGATTTCACATACAGTCAAGTGGAGCAGGAATCTTCTGACATTTTGTGATGGAAAACTGGAGGTGGCTGAGGTGTTGTAAACCTATGACCTATTTTGAAAAAACTGCTTAAATCTCCTGTTCCCCAAGATGAGGCAATTGTACATGTGTGACTAAGAGATGTTGTGATTATCAACAGATGTGATCAGTTCAGAATGAGTTTGAAGACATTATCTTTTTGGGAAAAGGATACAGCATGATCTCTGCTGACAGTGTAATTCAATTGAGCCAGCAAAAATATAAATGCTGATGTATGATAGAAAAAATTTAGGTGACTATAAATTCTGGTAGCAAACGGAGCCTAACAGAACACAATAAGCAAGCTTTCACTTTTATAATAACACTTTACAGTAGAACCTGTCTTGCATGTTTCACACTTTCAGCACAATTTGCTATCTTATAAAATTAGGAAAGTTAGCCACATTATAATACAAATAATTGTACAACCTCACTGTATCATGCACATCATTTCAGTTGTGCTGTCTATTTTTGTGTCTGCACAGTGTAATAATATTGGCTATGTCTGAACTGCTGAAGTCATCCTGTTTCCTGACTCCCAAGACAAGAGAAATGGTGTCTTTTTGAATAGCCATACCTCATAGAATCCATACCTTTTTGAATCCATACCTCACAGATTTTTCCAATTATCTCCTATAGAGTAACTCCTGTGCTCAGAACCTTATCCTTTGTTATGCAACTTATCTAATTTTTTAAGTATTGACTGATCTCCCTAAGAAACCAGTTACAGCTTACATTTCCTTTAGTGAAATTTTTTTTGTATGTCATTCTGCCATTCTTGTCAATCACTTCTGATTATGACCTATACTTAAATCCTACTGCAGGATCAAATAGAAGATCAAAATTATGTGCTTAGTCCCTGCTATTTATAGAAAAACTTGCAGGTTTTTGAGTTGGTGTTTGGTGGATGTCAAAGAAGAGAATGGGTAAAGATGGAGATATAATTTATGGTTAGAACTTTGTGGGAAATAGTTTAAAAATCCCTCCCCCATGGACTTAAACCCAAACTTTATCAGGTTAAAAAAATAGAGAATGAAAAATTATTTGTGTTTTGTTTTAGAGTAGCTGTTAGTTCAAAATATTTGTGCAGGCTAAGTATGAGTCACAAGTCTTTTTTTCTAGTTTTTTCAAAATAGGCACTTGAACTTTGTTACCTCACATGCTGAGTAAATATCCTATCGGCGTTGACCTTTCTGGTTGCTAATGTCATTCTTGTCTCTAATTTTGATTAGCTATTCTATCTTGGCTGAAACTGATATGATCATGCCTGTAAAAGGTCTCAGTTTTAATGAACCAGAACATTTGAAAGAAAAAGAACATAATAGTTTCACTGGAAATTCCTGAACAACTCTATTTATTAGGAGGTGTATTCTACTGGTGAAATCTGTAGTTACATTTACACACAGCAAACAGATCAAATAAATCAGAGATTGTTCTCTGGCCCTGAGGGTGCCTGCCATGGCAGAGCTTGAATTCACATGGCTGAACTCTCTTGTCCCTTTCTGCAGTGAAAAGGTTTTTTAGGAATGGTTTCCATCCTAATCAGCTCTCGGAATACCCTGGACATTCCCAAGGATAGTAGTGGTTGACTCAGGCCAAGCCCACGCTATTCATTTAATAGTATGGAACACAACAGCATGGAATTCACTTGTGTTTTCAATTCACTGCCATAGGTGTAGCATGTGTTTACAGCGTGAGTCCTGTTCTGTGCTCGGTGCTGCCAGTGTTAGTTATCAGGTTGTATGTCTGCATCAGTGCATGGGTGAGCAGGTGTGTGTCAAATTAAAAATTCATAGGCTCATTGAGCCTCTTAGCTAAACTTCATTATTTTTTGTTAAAAAAAATCCATCAAAATCTCTGTAAATCAGGGCAAGTATTCACTGATCCTATCTGTGTAACCTATAGACTGGTGCAGTCTGAAATTTGAGCAAAAATTTCAGTGTTGATGACCAAAATTTTAGGAAAAACAGTGAAGTATCAAGAAGAATAGTAGAAACATTCATCATGATGTTTTAGAGTTTGACTAATAAATAGGATAAACATATCTGAATTTCTACAGCATTTTGCATATGCCACTGGCACACACAGTAAGAACTGTAGATGGCATTTCTGATATACTAGAGGAGGTTTATGCAGTAAAATTATTCTCTGTGAATTAAAGATCTTTCACAGGAAGGTACCAGTTAAAAGGGTAAGAGGGTGATTTGTATACAGATTTGTACACACTCAGATAATTAGGAAACAAGCTGAAGGATAGTTATCCTGTTGGTTGTACTGAAAAGCACACTCATGCCTGGATAGAATACAGGTGTTCTTCAATGTTATCTTCTGTAATATTTCTTTTAAAGGCTTTGGCACACAAGTAGGTGTATACTAATGAAATTTGATAATGACACATGGGTTGGCAGCTGACATTTATTCTTTTAATATTGAAATTAGAATATGTGATTTTCATTTTATCCCTCTGGAGCACATGGGGGAGTATATGTGGGCTCTAGAGAAGGATTTTCTTTTTCTATTTTTTTTTCCTGTCTTTTTGTGCAATGAAATTGGGAGACAGAGCTACTGACCTTGGCTGTTGCTGTTGTTAACTGACGTTACTTAAAGAATATTTTCGTACCATAATGCAACATTTCTTAATTTACAGTGCTAATTCAGCTTCTCTGAGGGCTCATTATTTAAAGTAACATAAAGGTTGGGTGTTTTTTTTAGATCATTATTTAAAGCAACATAAATGCCTTTTTTGTCAGATTTTTATTGTGATGGTGCATTTAACTAATGGTGCGTTATGAGGGAACTCTTACTGGAGGCTGAAATGAGTGTAACTTGAATATAGAATTAATTCATCATCCTCTATGCTAATACAAAAAGAGTAGGAAATGAATTCATAATGGTGCTACTTAATGTGCAACTTTTTCCTCCTTAATTGTCTTTAGAAGGTGAGAGAAATGTTGCAAATCAAAGTAACATTGGAAATAGTCTGCTGTTAGTGCAGGAGAGCAGGCTTTTAAGAGAGTGTAATATCTGTGTATATCTTGTATCTGATTTGTAGATATTTGTATAGGCACATATTTACAAACATACACAGACAAACTTGTGTGTCATACCTTGAAGATCTACAGAAATATTTACACACATACCTCAACAGGGCCATGAATATGGCTATGGGCCTCTTTGTAGGCTAGTGTTAGCCAGCAACACTATTACCTTCTGCTCTGTGATGAGGATCTATCTTCGAGGAAATTCCAGAAATGCATCAGATCTGTTCAAAGAGCACACCACTCCCATGGTCTGACACATAACTGAACTAAGGCTATTTCCATACGAGAAGGGGAATCCTACCTCCGGTGCTTTTCACTCCCAAGCCTTCCGTTCATAGAGCTTGTCATGGTGTGATTCATTGCTGGTCCTAAAACAACCACCAAAAAATCCTTTTAAATTAGACTAAATTCCCTGGATGCATCCCAAAAGTCCAAGGGCAGCCCAAAAGGAGGAGTGGGAAGCTGCACCTGAGGATGGACATATAAGCCAGATCATTTCTTTGCTCTCCAACTCACAGCTAGATGAGCTAAAACTGACTGTAAAACCTGAAGGTCTAAACCATCGGTACCTTCTTTGTATATATCACACCACTTAAGTGCCTCCTTCTCTTTGAGGACTTTGTAATCCGAGTGCCAACTCACTTTTTCTTTTCCCCCTGTGCATCATTTAAACCCTAATGAACTAAATCACAGTTTCTTTCCTCAAAACTCACCTTTTACGTGTTGCATACTCACAATTATAAGAATAAGGAACTGTGTTAGGTTGACTTTTAAATTAAATCCTTAGCTAAGTTTCACTAAAAACGATTCGGGTCTCAAGCCAGTATAAGTACACTCATGTTACTAGACAAGATGTCAGAATCTTTTCCATTGTTGCTCAATTTTTAGGTTTAAGTTTGGATGTAGGGGAAAAAGGAGAAATGAAAAAGACATTTTCAACTAGTTTTAATTTTTATAACATATTTTTTTCTTTGCCATCTCCCAGAAGGTCACTTTCTGATCAAAGTTTTAATTTTCCATAAGTGAACAGGACTTGTGATTTTGGGGTAATTTGACATCTGCATGCCAAATACTTCTCACTGAAGGCAAAAAGGGACACTGTCTTTACAGCATAATTTACTCTGCTCAGCCACAGGACTTCCATACAAATCTCCACTTAACTATGGACTAAAACCATGTCTGATTTGACTATACCCCAAGTGAACCAGGAGCTCAGAAGACCGCCTCTTTTGTTTATCTCCTTGCCTTTACTTGGTATTAAACTAACATTAGAAAGTAAATATGAATGAGATTAAATATTTGTCTCCTGCAACAATTTCTGTTTAATAAAAAGTCCAGCTAAGTGTGTGGGAGTCTGAGTACATAGTCTGTCCTCCCAGATAACTATGATTCATGTTGAGACAGGTAATAGGTATAAACAAGCTGCTACTCATCATTTTTTTCTGCCCCATGACAACAACAATACCTGTTTTTTATGGGCTCCCATGGTCCCAAAACCTTCTGAAATGTGTCAGTTATGCTGACGGGCTGATGTCACCCAGGCTCTTGTCAGGAGAGAACCATGAGCTGAAGTACTGTAAAATAGCTACAGTGCTAAGGAATAATTTTCTTGGATAATTTCAAGTGCTGAAGGTTGCAGCCAGTGAAAAAAATAATTAAAAAAAAAATTCTGAAACCATTTTTCTTAACGAAATTTCTATGCATTCAAAGCTCTTTCTTCTTTCTAATGTAGGCTTCCCAGAGGAAAGTATGAATCCAATTTCCCTGTTTTTAACTCACAAAAGAGTCAGTTTTTCTGAAAAAGGAGAAGTGTGAAGTAAATTTGGAAGTGCTGGGAAGCAGCAGAAGCAGTGCTTCTCAGACAGAGGAAAGGACCATCTGACAAGGACAATCCTTACTGTTAAAACCCATAAAGGGTTAATATTGCCTTTAGAAAATTCAGTCCTTAAATAATTGAGAAGATGTGGTATCCTTAGCTTTTTCTCTTATACTGATGCTGTTTCTCTTTGGATGTCCAGAGCTTTCCAGAAGAAACTGGTTCTCTGTCTCCTTACTCTGCAGTTGTTGGTCTCTGAAATTTGCCTTAGATGTAATAGTATGTCAGTAGAAGTTTGAAAAGTTTCCTTACTGACTTTCTTTTTCAAATAGATGTGCAGCTAGTATTTTTTTATTCTTTTTTTACTCTGGAAGCAAAACAGGGCTATATTTTAATTAGTTCTGTACTTCTGAAGACTTAGTTCTGAGGAAGGCTATGGTACCCCTTGTCTCCCAAGAAAGCTAAAGAAAAGTCCCATACCTTTGTCAGAATATTTATTTGAGAAAAGGATATTACTACATATGAAGTTTATCTTAGCGAGCTCTGAAATCCGGTCTATGGTAAATGAAAAGTTGGGTTTTGAGTGGGCTTTAATTAATTAACTAATTAGTGGAATTTTTTGGGGGGTGTTGCCTGACCTCCACACTATACCTTATTTTCTTTTTGTAAGTCTTCAGCTGGTCATTTTTTTCAAGGCTTCTGTAGTCGTCAGTGGGGTCTGACCTAATGCCAGTTTATAAAGGACAGACACCAGTGCACACGGGAGGAAGTTTTCAGCGGTGAGGGTGGGTGTTGCGGTGCTGGAGAGATCGGCACTGCCTCTGAAGACTGCCTGAGGCTCGGAACAAGGAGTACTTTTATACTAGGATGCTGTTTGGAAATCTCAAACGGTACAGCAACACCTTAAAACATTGACTGGCACTTTTAGTAGCACTTTATCCTTGTTGTTATACCTCTGGATTTTTAAGCCATGTGATAACACTGCCAAATTATCATTAGTAAGCCTGATCTGAATAAGTGCAATCACCATTTAAATGGAAACAAGTAGTAAGAATAAATCAGAGGTATGAAGTTCATTATTTCACTTTGCAAATCACTAACTCTGTGGAAATTTCCATTTTAATATGCTGTTTGTTTCAACATAATGACTAAGAGGTTAAGATCACATATATCCTGCAGATAATGTAAACAAGCATTTATTTCAACCTCTTTTATTTTCTGAACAGAGGCTCATAGGCTGTAAGGTTAGTTTATTTATTTACTTACTTACATGCTTACTTTGCCAAGAACTTTGGTATTTGTCATCCTACTGTTTCTCCTTCTACTGTCTATATTCTTAATTCCTGCCAAAATATTTGCTAATAATGGTGGTGTATATTAATAAGTTGTTTTAATGCAGAGAAAAGAGGTGGTAGAATATGATTATACCCTTTAGCTCTGTATTTTATAGAACCCTGTATTTTCTGTGGACATATGTTATTTACTACAGTATGAGGTTTACATCAGAAGATCAGTGATCATGCTCAGGTGTTAGTAAATAAATAAGGCTGTGAACTTCAAAGGTGCTTTATATTCAATACTCCATTTTACCTTAACATCTCACCCTGCTATTTTGCCAATGGCTATTGCAGTGATGTTAAAGTCTTTAGAGAAAGCATACACTGGATTTTTACAATTCAAACCAGAATCTGTTCTCTATATTTTCCCACCTTTTTTTTTCCTTTTTATTTTACTCCTCCAGGGTAGAATTACATTAATGTGGTAGTGTTGGGAGGAATGGGAATTGTATTAGTTTAGAAATATCTTCCGTGCTTATGAATAAATAAATAAATAAAGTAAAAAGATAATCCAGAGCACTGGCAGATTGATTTAGCAGAGAGACTGAGGTCAAAGATTTTTACTTGTCTTAATGGTCTTTATTAGGGAATCAGAGCATCCTGTTGAGAAAGACCGGCATGCTTTGGCTCCACCAGTGTCAGACTGCACTATAAACATGCTAGTGCCTGAATTGTGAATTGCTTGCCACATGGATGGATGTTTGTCACAGTCACTGGGACACAGATGTCACAGCCTAGTGAAGGCCTGCTTATCATTCATGTGGTCACTTCTATTACCTCTGGTCATACTGTGCTGACCTGCTATTAGGGACTCTAATTTAATTTCCCCCACCAGTGTCATGGGTTATTTCTTCCATTACTTTAGAGATTTAATTTACAGGGTAAACTCCATCACTTGAACGAAAGGATTTTTCAAGACATGAAGAACAAGTTCTTTTTGAAGATTAACATGGTTCTAGCTATTTATCTTGATCAACTCTAAGGCATGAGGCTTAAACACCAGTGAATGATATTATATTCCTATTGTCGGTGCTATTTCCAAAATACATGAAATATTGGGGTTTTTTAATAATTTCACCTATTGCAACATCTAAAAATGACTCTGTGCACAGTGTTATGAAAGACCAGTTACCCTTTTGTTACAGCTATAAATAAGCATGTCTGGAGTTGATCTTGGGCTCATGTTGAAAAGACTGGCACATAGCATAGATAGGACAGTCACTGTAACAGGCAAATATGTTGACATCTGTATGCTTGTTTTCCCACATATTAGTCATTCCAAACACTGAAAAAACATGAGGAAGCAATCTGAAATATCTAAATATTAATTTCACATCATTAATATAATGACATACATTTTCTAGACTAAAAAAACCTTGCAATCACTAATTGATTTTTCAGTGTGTTCAAATTCAAGTGCTTGCACCTCCTGGAAAAGAGCAAACCTTGAATGCTTATTTATATTACAAATATTTCCTTACATAATCAGCAGTGTAACTACCAGAGCTTAATATAATTGTACATGTTAGTGAAATAATTTTAAATATTTGCCAGAAGCTTGTTTTCTTGTGTGGCTAAGACCATTCTTCAGGAAAATATTTACCAGTCTTTTGGGGTTGCTTTTCCAAAAATGCTGCCTGAATCAATTTCTGGTGCCTCGGAGAACTTCTATGCCTTTATGGCCTCCAGTCTGAGGGCACAACCCAGGCCCATGAAAACACGTCTGGATCACTGAAAGGAAGAGGACAGGGCTTTTCTCATACAAACCTAAACAAAGAAGAAAAGAATGAATGGGAGAAAATTGCATGATAAGTTCTTCAAGGGCTATATGACTCTGAGGTCAACAGAGAGGACAGTGAAGGGAAAAGGCAACCATGATTGCTGTGACTTCCAAGGAGAAGGGACAGCATGGGTAGGTATATAAGAGGGTTAACTAAAATTTATGCCAGATCATTTGGACACCTGCCATGGTTTCAGCTGAATCAGCCCAAAGTTTCCTAGCACAGTGGGACCATCTGTAAGGAGTGAATTAAATGATCTTGTACTTGAATGCCTTTACCCACACTTTGCCAGTCCATTTCACAACAGTTTTCATAAAACAGAGAAGCAGACAGTGAAGAAGCCTAGGTTTTCCCATTACTAAATTATAATTCAGTAAGATATTAATATACTTTTAAATGCACACATATTCAAGTACATATGTATGTGAGCATGTATGCATTGCATTTTTTTGCTTCCAAGAAAGACAAATAATTATTAATTTTTCAGATTCTGACTGGCAAGAAACTGATATGTAGACTATATGGCATCCATAAGAGTTCCCTGGGAGTATTTGCTATTAAAACTTCTTTGACTAGCAAAGTAGGTCATGTTGCTCTTTCTGTTCACATGAAACTCAGAGGGAATCAAGTTTTTGCTCTGAAGACTTGTGATTACTAATTTATAATTTACTTTCTGCAACTACTCTGTGTTATTCAGTTAGAAATAAAGTTGTCTTACAAAGATTTTATTTGGAAGCTTTAAAAAGAATTTGAGTTTAACTGCCTCTTACATTTCTCCTTGTGCTAGTGCTACCTCTTGAAATTTGCTGCTAATTCAGTCAACAAGGGTGCAGGATTAGAGCAGTAGAATTGCAACACAGAATCTTATTGTCAAGTATTTTTTCTGTCAATAAGATTTGCTTATCTGTCAAAAAGATGACCTGTTTATATTGTCATGCACTTGTCGCATTTGAAGAGCATTTCAGCAAGGAACATGCAGTAGGAAGGTATTAAATTATAAAGGAAGTTCCAATTTTTATGCAAATTAATTTGTTTACATAAAAGCACAAGAAACAAAAGAGTATATATCAAGGGGTGTGCTCTGTACAGTGTCATAGCTCTACACAGAGAAATGCAATTGAAATTTTCAGGAAGATGTTTTTATTTAGGATCAGGTTCCTTCGCTGCTTGCTTTGAGGCACATAAACCACTGGAGAACAGTCAGAAATGAAAGGAATAAATCCTGTCTGTTCCGGGACTCCTCCCATATCTCAACATGTGCAATGCAGCTTCTGTCATTTCAGAAATGAAGGATGTGGTCCAGAAGGTAGTCCTGAGTACTAAGTAATATAAAGGATACAACTACAACTAGAGATTATGGCCCATGAAGTATCCTGTACATTTAACTATTTAAAAAATATTTTCCAAACTCTTCAAACAGTTCTTGAATTTATTTAACTGCCAAAATCGCTGCCAGCTGTACATTCACTTTAAAAGAAATGCATAATCTGTCTACTGAACTACCTAGTCAATGCTGCAGTAAACAGCTCTGTTTTGAAGTCAATCTGCAAGTAATTTAACACAATGAAAGAGGTATTATTCTTTCTGTTTCCTTACTTCGACACTTCAGGGAGTTACATATATCCTGGTGATAGCTCTCTCTCTTTCAAGTGCCTCTGAGAAGAGGTGTCACAGCAAAAGCGATATGTGTAAAGGTAAAAGCCAAACTAGCAAAACTAACATTTTCTGAACACACAGCATTTGAGCACCAGGTGGGTATTTCCAAGTAGTCTGGACCCCAGATTCAAAAGCTAAGTGAGAGTTTTACTTCCAGCTTCTGCTGACAGAGCAGCCCAAAGGAATGCTGACTGCAACAAGCTTCCGAGCCTTAGGCGTGACTGAAGCTTACTTGACAAGATCACTTTCTAAGCCCGACGTGCCTGATGAGACTCAGTCACAGCGGAGTGTGACAGCAATGCAGAGTGATGGAGAAAAAGGAAAGGTAGCTGAGTCACTATATTTACAAGTCACTAATCCACTCTGGTATAATTACTTAAAAAGCCTGAGGATTTAGACAAAATATTTGTTGGGTTTTTTCTTTTCTTTTTTTGGACTAATCTTTCTGATTTAATAGTGTCTGTTAAACAGAAATGGAGTTTTCCAACAGAAAATGCCAAAGGAGGAAAGGAATAGGTTTATTTCACGGTGTGGAAAAAATTTACTGAGCTAACTGGGTTAGCTGTTATTGACAAAGATCCCTGAGGAATGTACAGCCACATAGATGTAGCCAGTAATATTGCTCATACACACCTTCTAGTACTGACACGAAAGTACCTCAAAAAACCTCAAAGAAACAGCAACTAAACCTAAGGTTTTACTAAAAAATACAGACCAATTGCAAAGAAATATGGTTCAAAATGCATGATTCTATGAGTTTTTAATACAAGATGAAGTACAATAGCATCTGGAGGCCTTTAGGATATTTCAAATTTGTATGAGTTTAAAATTACTATAGATCAGTTTGTGGATTGCATTATTCAACTCCTGGAGTCCTGTGGGGTTTTTTGGACACATTATATTATTCAGCTCCTGGGATCCTGGCTGTTTGTGTTCCTTGTAAGAAGTGTTTACTTGATATTCCTGCCAGAAACATTTGTTTTCTGCAAGAAGGGCCATGGAACACTCTTGGCTTGGCTTCAGCTGTCACCAATCCTTGGCATCAAACACCAGGATCCTGGGGAATATAGTAAGTGGGAGGTTAGAAGGGAGTTACTGGGGAGCTGAACCCGAACAAAGTAACAGTAGGAAGAAGGAGGAAATTTAGCATGCATATATATTTTAAAATATAATTTTAAAAGAAAATATATAATTCTCCTCTCATATTTTAATATTGTGAGTCATAAACTTTAGGGGACTTTTAATGGAAAGGTATGGATAAGGAGCTCATTAATACACTGGAGATGTAGTGAATCTAGGGAGATGATGTGGAAAGAGAGATTCAGTTCACTGGGTGAAATGAATTGGAGTTTTATGGTAGGCCGGGGTGCCTGCTCTGACTGGGAAAAGCGGCAGATCTGAGGCAGGAGAAATGGGAATGTGAAGTATTTCATTCCAGGTTAAGCATGTCAAGAACTGCCTGGTCCCTCCATGTGCCCTCTTTCCTGTTAGAAATGGAGTAGGCTCAACATGGACTGAAGATTAGAGACTAGATGAAATTCAGTAATGAAAACAGTTGAATGGAGGAGTCAGAATCGATAGAAGAGAGCCTTGCTGATAACCCAGTAGGCTGTCAGAGAAAAAAAGTACCTAACAAGAAAAAATGTTCCCTTGAGTTCTGAAATAGAAACTAGAAACCATAACACAAAGATTAATTCAGGAAAAATCCATAAGATAAGACTGATTCAATCTCTGTAGAACATCTTGTTCCTAATTGGGATCAGGCTCATTGAGAGTGTGACCTGCTGGACATAAAGCAGTCCTTGAGAACAGAAAAAGGGCAATCATATATATTTTAGTTTTAGCTTACCATTGTATTCCACAACAATTTTCCATAATAAATAGTCTTCTTAAGGAAAACTTGCATAATTGAAAAACAGCCTTACACAAAAAAAGGAAACAATCTAGATACAAACATGTAGACAATAACTGTAAATTCTTTTTCTTTTAAATTATTATTAAAGGTAAAATAGTTTACATGTTTAATATCACCATTCCTACTGGCATTGAGTTCGAAATAGAATTGTTAAAGGGATAACAAACAGAAAATGAAATTTTAATGAGATGAGAAACCAGGGTGCAAAATTTGGAGGCAAACTATAACAGCTAGACAGTTAGCATGGAAAACACTATTTTCCAGGTGCAGGGCAGAGTTACACATTTACTCAGCCAAGGCTGGATATACAGAGAAGAAAAGACCAAACTTTGCTTCAGAAAGTTCCCAATAGGAGGGAATGATCACAATGCAGCAAATAACAGGAGCATCTGGAAGGGAGTGTTTGGAAGAAGTAGCAAAGAAATCTCAGCCAAAAGTTGGTAGTAAGTGGGCTGAATGAAAATTACTGAACATGCAAGACAAGACTAGGCTTTAGGAGGAGGAGAAGATACAAATGGCCTATGTTTTACCTGGTTTTCTGTGGATTCTAGACACTCGGATAAATTGCTACTAAGCACTTTGCTGCGAAGTGGTTCTCTTGCTCACTTTCAATCAACCAACGATCACAGTGGCAAGAGAGGAAAGGGGTCAGTTAGACTGAGAATTGCAGTAGGATTTGCAGGCACCAGGGAGCTGCCACCTGGGGATCTAGTCCTTGTGCATCCATCTGTGATGTCCAACTTTAAAAGAAGTGCTAAAAATCAGGGCTCCCACTTCTTTGGACTGAAAGAAATCGAGCTGCCTTTTTCACCCCTAACTCTGAGAGAATGTGTCTGGCACACTGTAAGCTTAGGAACTGCCTATACGCTGTAACTAGGAAAATATTTTCTCTACCTCTACTGGCAGGAGAGAAGTGGGAATACACTGGAAATAGCAATGGATACATTTATCATTGCCTCATGACGTGGTGGTAGGACTCTTCCTTCCGAACTTTTCCCTGGTATCAGATACAAATACAACATGTACTTTGTTCTGAAATATTGATAGAGGACTATTAGATTGTGATGGTTTATGCAATCTCTGTCATTTTCAGACTCTGTCCTTTCAGATTGTATATCTACACATGGAACAGAAAACCCATTGTTTCCATTGGCCTTCTGTTTGGGGTGTTGATAAACTGCATTTGTTTATTTATTTCAACCTGCTGTTATTCATGGATTCTTCCAGATGCATATAGAATTTAAATGTGTAAATATTTCTTTAACAAGGAGTTTTCTAAGCTTTACAGAATGTTCCCTTCTCTTTGTCTCCTTTACACTGAAGTATTTAATTTCTCTGTAATACAGAGAAACAAGAGTTAATCTTGTTTTGATGCCAGAGACTGGACAAAACAGAATTGGCACTGGCAACCGAACAATGTGGTTGTCAAATGTGACACAATACAATGATTAGGCATTATTAGATCACAGGCTTCCTGGCACTGGAGGTAACAACTACAGCCAAAAGTGTCTGGTACATTTGGTCAGAAGAGGTTGATGATTCCTCTCATATTTGGGATCACTCTTATTTCAATAAAATCAGTGAATTTTATTTATCACATTTCTTCTCTAGGGACTGCCTTGTCAGACTGTGTCTAAAGAAATTAAATCTTCCCAACTGCTGTTTTAGAGTATTAGCACATCTACAATTTACAGAGTATTTAGTAGTGAAGTGTGCTGAGTTTGCATAGCCAAGCTTTGGTAGCGGGGGGCTACAGGGGTGGATTCTGTGAGAAGCTGCCAGAAGCTTCCTCCATGTCCATCAGAGCCAATGTCGGCTGGCTCCAAGACAGATGTGTCTCTGGCCAAGGCTGGGCCCATCAGAAATGGTGGTGATGCCTCTGGAATAACAGATTTATGAAGAAGAGGAAAAAAAGTTACTGAGCAATTGTAATTGCAGCTGGAGAAGAGAAGAATGAGAACATGTGAGGGGAACAGTTCTGGAGACACCAAGGTCAGCAGAGGAGGAGGTGATCCAGGCATGGGAGCTGAGATTCCCCTGGAGCCTGTGGTGAAGACCATGGAAGTCCATGGGGATACAGCGATCCACCTGCACCCACGGAGGAGATCCACGCTGGAGCAAGTGGATGCCTGAGAGGAGGCTGTTACCCCATGGGAAGACCTGTGCTGAAGAAGGATCCTGGGGGCTGCAGACCCATGGAGGGATAAGCCCATGCTGAAGAAGTTTTCCTGGTAGGACTTCTGACACCATATGGGTCCCATGTTGGATCAGCCTGTCCTTGAAGGACTGTGGCCTGTGGAAAAGTGACCCAAGTTGCAGCAGTTTGTGGAGGGCTGTTGCTCGTGTGATAGACTCATGTTCAAGAAGTCCACAGAGAACTGGCTTCTGTGGCAGGGATTCCATGCTGGAGCAGGGGAAGGACTCCTCTCCCCAAACCAAACAGTGGAAGAAACCACGAGTGATGAACTGACCATAACCCCCATTCCCTGTCTCCCTACACTGCTGGAGTAGGAGGTAGAGCTGGGAGTGAGGGGTCAGAGGAAGGTGTTCTTAAGGTCTTATTTTACTTCTCATTATCCTGCTCTGATTTTGTTAGTAATACATTCAATCAATATCACTAATTCTAGCCTTTTTTTGCCTGTGACAGTATTTGGTGAGTGATCTCTCCCTAATTTCAACTCATAAACCCTTTTTTACATTTATTCTTCCCTGTCCAGCTGTGGAGTGGAGTGATAAAGAGGCTTTGGTGGGTGCCTGGCATGTAACCTATTTCTGTTACTTTTTTGGGAAGTGCTTTCCTCTTAAATCAGATGTGGTAACTTTCTGCAGATGTTGAGTTGGAGGCCAATGAGCTGGATTGAGATCTCAGTTCTTATTAGCACTGATTTGTTAATCTGGATAGTGGTGAAGTTTATAATCATATGACTGAGAGTAAATGAATTGTGAAACTAAATATATAAATTTTAATATCATAAAGTGTTTGTAATACAAATAACCTGTCACATCATGATTGAAATATATAGATGACAAAATTTTAGTGGAAGTAATTTTTATTTCCTACAGCTTGCTATTCCCCTTCCATTTTTATGGTCAGCTATGTATTAGCAACCAACAAGATAATCGTGAAAAGACATATCTGTGTGCTTAAATTTAAATATACATATATATGAATTTCAGTGTATTTTTAAATTTGGAGACTGAGAACAGTTTTGTTGACTTCCAGAGACCAAAACTGCATCAATCCTTGCACTTTATTATGCCTTCTACTGAAAAATCTAGTAATAGATTCTCAGATGGAATTTCAGATAAAGCACTGAACTATGAGAACAGTCAGCTATTCCAGCTTGGCAACGTTTGGGCATATAAATTTGTTCCATGAATTGTCTATGCGAGAAAGAAGCTTGACAAGAAAGAAAAAGATTAATTAGGAAAAGAAAGATTTTAAGACTTTCTAGTGGCAAGACTATCTTAAACAAAGTTTGTACGATGCAAGAATGAAATTATTTTATCTTATATTATGGGGAATATTAATAATTTAGTACAGTAGCTAGGTAAAGAAGAATGCAATGAAAGGGAGAAACTGCAGGTTGTGAACATAATGTAATCAGATATAATTACATGAAAAAGCTGTTATCATTAAGGTTGCACATAAACTCTAAGAAAAGAAAGTGGACCTCACATTGACACAGCAGCAGAGCTGGGTCTGGGTGTGGGTAGCCAGACCCCTGGGGGGGTGGAGCAGCAACCTCTTAAGAGTGTTTTGGGGCCCGGGATTAAATGGCATCACACAGCAAAGCAAATACAGTCTTTACTGAAAAAAATCTGTATAGAGTTTATATCTAGAGTAAACTCTAGATATCACACATTTTTCTTACTTTTATTTTATTTTATTTTATTATTTTATTTTATTTTTTTTTTTTTTTTTACTTTATTATGTTTATCTGGTATTGAACTGGTCCAGTTATTGATTTCTTTTACATGAAATAGTATTTAGCGTAAATTAATTTTTTTTTCAGATCAATAAATGAAGGTGATATTTCAACACCTCAAAGCTAGACTAATGTTTGAATTAAGCACTTGTGAAAACTTTCCCAATTTATGTCTATGAAACCCAGAGGCAAAGAAACTTCACACCAGTCCCTACCCAGTCATGTCCTGTGAGCCTTTCAAAAATATTTTCACAACAGCTGGCTTATGACTGACCCACCACTTCAACTAAACACATCTTAAAAATTTTCCTGGAAGAGAAAAACAATGCAATAAAAGTACTTAGTTGACACAACTGCTTCCTTTTTCAGATCTTCATCTCTCTCTAGATATAAATGAATATATCACACTAATCCTGATCAATCAGAGATGGGGATAGGATGAGGCTGTTGGTGCAGTTCAGGTGCGTGCTGAGTCCTGACTGAGGGAAGGAAACAAAAATTCTGTAGTTTCCTTCGAGTGCTATGAGAAACTGACATTTTCCATTTAGTAAATTGCTTTAGTCACAAGCAAAGTGGAATTTGTAATTTTTATAAAGGGGATACTTTTTGTTCTATTTTTTTTTTTCTTATTGCTGAAAGCATACTGCCTCCTTGGTCTTTCTAATTTCACAATAGAAGACAGTAAATCCATTAGGGAGGCTGGCTTTTAAATGTAGGAAAACAATCTAATACCTTACCATGAGAGTTTAAAATTCCACAAGCATATTTTCTTCATTTTAACCCAAGTTTAGTCACAAATTCAATACTGCAACTGGGCATTCACCAATATAGTTTGCCTACTGTGTAGTGATTTTCATTTCAAGTCCCACTGACTTCATATCTTTAGTGATATTCTTTATTTTAAAAAATTCTGTATTTAAAAAAGATCCCTTGGATTTATTTGCATTATAGTGGAAATAAAGCATATTCAAACTTGATTTTCAGAGAACTGCTATACAACTGTATATATACAGCATTTGTCCTTCTGGTGACCCTTTCTTTTTGCGGTTGCAGTTTTGACAGGTGCTTTTGCTTCAGGCCACTCAGAGGCTTTACACTATTAACTGTGGTGACATTTTTCTCTCTTGAATTGTTCTGGGAAAAAAGCTGATGAGAAAGTTCGACTTTCCTTTTGTTTCACTCTGTGTCTTAAGGGCTTAATGTTACTGCCATGGTGACAACAAGAAAAGTTAACATTCATCCCTAAATTTTTCAAGGCGATGTGTACCTTGGCACAGATATTTCAATGGGTTGTGAAACATTTGAGAATGTGAGTGTCAACATATGCAGAAATAACCCATAGTAAACTATCACAAATGGTGGGCTGGAATCACTGTTAGTATTAAGATCCTGATCTATAGATCAAAGAAATAACCTATCTTCTTTTTATCAGTTTCAAGGGACTCAGAATCAGTTTTTTAGCCTATGATTAAAGAAACCTAGAGGGCTCAGGTAGGTCATGACCTAACTGCAATGTTAGGGTCATTTGGAAAAGAAAACGTAAAAACCATTACCCATTTATTTAATCAGACATAGCACTTCCTTTAGTGGCTTACACAGCATTTCGTGGAAGACTTTTACTACATATAGAATTTTACATTTATTTCTTTATTGTATTTTCTGATTTATTGCCTTTTTTTTTTTTTTGTCTTTCAGTAATCTCTTTTGTTATTCTGAACAGGTTAAGAGCACTGCAAATACTGTAAATCAAAATCAAAATGTTTGCCACATTCACTTACATCAAATACGTTATGAAACCTTTGATAGTAGTTGGAAGGTGAGAAAGAAAATAAAACAATTGCCTGTTGAAAGCTTGATATACTGTGGATTTCAGAATTCAAATACTTTTTAATCCTATTGGATTGAGAGAGATTTCACTCACATGAATAAATGAATTCATTAGTCAATAAAAACACAAACCAAAACAATACCCAAGAATTCTTTTTCAGGTTACACACAGATTTAAATCAACACACATGGAATTTATTAGTATTTCTTAGCCTCATGTTATGGAGTTAAATTTTATTTTGCATGCACTTTTATTTGCATTAATGTCTCTAAAGCATTAGTTACTTTGAATAGAAACATTTTTACTTTGAATAAACACATCTCTTTTTGTTCTGTATTTATACATATGTGTAGTCATATAAATATATACATGTATCCATTTTGTCATATTTGTATTTTTATTAGGCATCCTAGTGAGACTGCTGGTGTTGAATGATTTTGTAATTTTATTTTAGAACTATTCTGGCACTGAAATAAGTTGCTTGAAATTTCTCTATGGAAAATGGATAATGTGTAGAGAGGGTGTCTAGTTCAATGTTTATCTCATTAATCTGGCTCCAAGGAGACCTGGATATGAGTCTTTGCTCCACCACAGGCATTTTATTTGACCCTTGGCAAATTGCTATGCCTCTGTATCTCCATTCTTCAAGCTGCCAAATGACTGAGGATGTGTGTTTATCTCTCTTGGGAGGGAACAGGGTAGGGAAAGAATAGAAGCAAAGAGGAAGATTTTGAGGATAGATGTTCAAACACAGCAATAATGGAATTATGAAAGACCCTTATGCCCCTGTCCTCCAAAAAGGCCCCCCAAAAAACCTGAAACAAAACAAAGGCATAAAACAAGAAAAGAAGAAGGTAATCTATGCAAAATTACCTGGGCTGCTATTTTTTCAGGCTGATGCTCCATTGTTGTCTGCCCTGTACTGTTAGTGGTGCTAAGGCAACTGAAAAAAATGCTGTCACTCCATTCATGTGGGAATATCATATCCATGAAAAGAATATAAAGAAACAAATATTAATTCTTAGTCTGTTTTAGATACCATAACTTCATGACTTTAGGGTGAACCTCATTAAAAACTTTGACTTTATCCTCCCCATGCTTTCCTGAAATTTGAATTAAGTGGGATGTCCTGTACTGATATGAATCACTCATAATTTCTGTGTTAACCTGGTATGTCTGGATATATTGAACCAACCTTCTCCTGAAAATCGCAGGGTTCAATAGCCTTGTTAAGCACCCCTAAAGACAAAAAAGGCAAGATGCATTAGGCCACTGACAGGAAGTTTATCATAATATTAAATTTCTTTTCTGCAATTTTTATATAGACACTTTTGAGAAGCAATCTTCACCTATCTAAACCTACTAAAAGGCAGGGGATGGTGTTTTAAATGTGTCTTCCTGTGACAATAAATGTAGTTACTTCGAGCTCATATTATGCTATATTGAAGCAGTAGGTCATTAGTTAATATAGGTATCGCTCATTATACCTTTGTTTATGTATTTCAGGTAATGTTTTCCTCTGTGCCAAACAAAACTTTATCAGTATTAGGAACTCATGATCAGAATGTCTCCAAAATATCTAAGAAAGTGTAACCAGTCACATAACATGACCAAACAATATTTCATTTGAAACAATATTTTTAAAATATTAGGCCCAAAGAAAAGTCCTTGAATCTGTATTTAAGCACTTAAATAAATATGACCTAGTTTACAGAGACCTTGATAACCTATTCTCTGCATTGGAACTGTGCTGTTCACATATGTGTAAAAACAGTAGACAAAGCCAAGGCAGAGAAGAAATCTATGATTACAAAGATCTTTGAAATTTTTCTGTTTGATGTTTTCTGTGTCTGGTTTTTCTTTCTGGATGTTTTCTATGTATAAAAGTTATTTTTTTAATCTTTTCATCCTGACCATTCTCATCAAAATAATTTATTTTCATCAAAACATATGAAGAAGAAAATCTGTTTGTATTCCGTGCTATTAGCTGAAATTGCTTTTTAAAAGAAAACTCCATTTATGTAAGACTTTTATTTTATATGAAGATCCTGCATTGGAAGTGCAGTGACAGAAATGTCATTTACAGCAAGTAGGAAAAAAGAATGCAATAACTTAAGTAGACCTCTAAGTAAAGATCAGTGCTTAAGAAGGAAATAATTTAACTTACCCATGTCACCCTTGTCTTTCTCACTGGAAGAACTGGCTTTGACTTGATGAAATCATAAAATTTGTAGGTTAATATCAAGAAAAGTGGCAAGTTCTTATAACATAACAATAGGTAAAAATGATTAAGTCAGTAGGCTCTTGGATATTAAAGAGATTAATAGGCTTTTTAATGGCTGTATGAATTAATTTGCATGAATGATACCTGGAACCTGGCGAAGAATGAAAAGCTCTTAATGCCACCATAAATGATCTGTATTCTCTTAAATGATCATACATTAAAAAACAAAAGGGAAAATCCTTTGATGCAAATGTCACCTTTACTGAAATTCCCAAGTTCATAGAAAGTCTAATTAAGGTGCTGGCCAAGACAGCACTGCTAATGATTTTCTAAAAGGTCTCATCATTCTTTGAGCGACCACAGGATGATTAAGCAAGGTTGTTTTAAAACAAATAGTCATTCTTCAGATTTTGTACTTGATTCTGGTGCCACTGTGATTGCTAATTATAAAGACTCTGTTGCATCTTATTTGCAATCTTGAAAACATATAAGGGTTTCAACATCATAGCATTTAGCTTTTCCCAGACCAACTAGATATCTAATTCAGCTTGTGCTCGAAGCACACCCCATGTTTTTGTCACGGTAAGGCACCTACTTCATCAATTCACTCACAGAGAATATTGACCCCTTTGGAGTTTCAAGGATCTCTTTGTACTTTCAGTCATCTAGTAAGATGTTATGCTAATATTGTGATCCACAGGAAGTCTTATTCATTGTCATCTTCACTTGTCATTAAGAGAGAGATGGCTTGAAGACTGTCACCTGAAAGCAGGGTGTGCCTCCCTGCTTCCACTCTGTTTTGAGATGTTCTTATGTGATGTGAGGTGGTATTGAATAATCTCTGGGTCCTAGCCATGTGCCTCCCTGGCTCCTGCAAAAATTAACCCTGTCCTGGGCAGAACGAAGACAGGTGTGAAGGATTTGGGGGGAGTTAAATGAAAGTAATCGGAGTCAGCATGCTCAGTGGAGAAGTGGCTTAAGAGAAAAGGGGCTGGAGAGAGTCAGTTCATCATTTAGAACAAGGTGTCAGGTCACCTAATAACAGATATTTAGAAGATAGTCTCCTGCTCTGGTTTTTCAGACTGCAGTCTACGGAGGTTGAAAACCAGTTCCAGAGGCAAGTTTGTCTCAATTCAAATATAGTGCTCAGAACAGCTGACTCTTCAAAATGGCACCCAGTTCCAGAATTCCCTCAGAATTTTCAGCTTGACATAGGTTCCACAGTGAGCTATTTTATTGGTTTGATCAGTCCCAGAGGTTCCAGTGAGATAGGTATAATAAAAGACCTGAAAGGAACCTCTCTGTTTTCAACAGAAGAGGTCAAATTATACAAATTATACACACTGAGGAAGTATGTTTGAAATAGGACTGACTCAAAACTAAATAAAGTTGTCAGAAGTTAACTCATTTGTGGCATTACTATTCAGACAGGTATAAGGTCTATTTACACGTTCTTTTAATTTTCCTGAATTTTATAGCAGGATCAGATTTCCAGCTCACACCTCTACTAAGACATAAAATCTGACCACAAATCTTGAGAACTACAGGCTAAAATTGCAAAAGGCATCGCAAACTTTTACAACCACAAATATGCTTTGAAATAAAAGGTTTCGTTATAGTGAATGTTCCGTGCCTAAGTAAGAATCTGGCACAGGTTGTCATCACGGAAACACTTTAATTTTTCATATTTTAGGGGGTTTGAACCAGTATTAAATGGATGGGCAAAATATTTTTATGTTTTTTAATACCAGATTTGCTCTTATAAATGGTGATTTTTTATAAGTCCTCATTTGGCAGTTTGTGTTTTGGGCCATTTTCTCTCTTCTGTAATAAAAAAATTGCAAGAAAAGAAAAGAATTTTCAACAATAGGGTTTCATGAATCTTATTCTTTTAATGTCAGGTTTTCACTGCTGTGACAAACTTATCTCTCTTAACCAAATGAGCTTATTTGCTTTTTATTTTTATTTTTTTTAAATTACAGTTATCGGGGGAAAAAGCATACTTTTATTTTTTTGTTGTTGGAAACACAGGACACATTTAAACAGAATATTTTGAAATGAACAGGAAAAAAAGAACAGTCGCAGTTTTGAACATATTTGAATGATACTTAATGAGAAATGCAGCTCAGTGACTTTTGTTGCCCTTCATATTTGCTGGCCAGCATTACTTAGCATACTTCTTAATCACTGCTGCTTTCTGATGAAGAAAGAAGCCAAGACCAGAGAATCTTAAGCAAATGAGCAACAATAATTTTAATCTCAATCCCCAGAGTATCTGGTAGCTGCATTCAAAAAGAACTTGAGGTTTAGGTTAAGTTATTGCAGTATATTTTGAACTAAAATAATTTAATTTACTGAAGAATTATATTTGACATTCAGTGTTATTAATATTTCTGTGTTACGAAATATTGCTAATATTCAGGTAGATCTCATGTGAACTTGTTTTAAACTCTTTCTTGCTAGAATTTACCTACCTGTGACCTCGAAATTCATCTTTGCAAGCTAAACTTTGTCATTGAAATAGTTGTGAAAATCATCACAACTCGAGCATGCCTTTTCTCAAGGGTTTTTTTTCCCCCTTATATTATTTTATGAATGCTCATAAAACACTCAATTATCTTTTTTTTCCAGTAGACAGATTACAGTATTAATTTTTTTTTGTTTCATAAAATGTATAAATTTATGAATCTTAAAATTAAACCAATGAGTTTAAGAAGATTAAAAATAGTCTTTAATTATAAAGAGGATTGTTATAGATGAATAATTATACTTCTCTGTGGTACCTCCATCCTTCATGTTAAATTCAGGTGTCTCTGACTAAACGTAGGCATATGTCTGAAAATTCCCTAATTTACTTAGCGGCCTTCCCCTAGGATACTTTTCTAGGTCAAAAGACTGAGAAAATCAGATTTTTACCATTCTCTGCTCACCTTTTATTTTATTAGACTGCATTCTGGCAGCAGATGCATTAATGGAATTCAAATACAGTTGATACATAGATTGAACTAACAGACTCATAAAAGGCACTTTTACAGTACACTGATGGCTGACCCAGCATTGTATAAAGGTCAGGCAAACTGGATAGCTTTTATGGAGCTCATTATTTAATCTTAATATTAAAGAGAACTTAGCATAGAAGACGCTAATGAAGATTTCTAATTAAATGGGAACATCATTCTTAACCTGATTATAATTGCAGGGTTTTATAGCCCTTTTCCAGAAATCAGTCTCTTGTTGATGTAGTGCAAGGACTTTTATAAACAGCATTTCTTACACTGTTTGCAAATCAGTTATTAAATGCATTACATGATTTTTTAACCTATAGTGGTTTTTATAAAATGTAGCCTCACTAAAAAAGAAACCTTAAGTACTTCCCAAACCATAGTTTAAAGCAGTAAGAAAAAGTGTAAAAGAAATCAAAACAGTAATTGAATTACAATGGCTCATATTCAGATTTTATCCTCCAGTCAAATGTGATTTTAACTAAAAAATACGAAGTATGCAACCATCCTCACCGTGCTTTTATATCTGAAGTCTCCTTTAATACACCTCCACAGCATTTCAAGCCAACTTTATGTGAAGAGAGTTCAACTGTCATATTAGCTCAAGTATAAGTCACTCTCTACAGTACAATGGCCCTGAATCTGATTAATCTGAATACTCTTTTTAGCAAACTAGATCATAATAGCTCCCTTGGTGCCATTAATATCTAACTCTTCTAAGATCATGATATCTCAAAGATATTTGGTTCATGGGTTATACATCCATTAGGCTGAAACATTTCTTCTAATATATTGTGGTCATGCATTTATCATGACTTCACCAAGCAAAATATGGCACAGAGTTCACACTGAATCAGACTGATTACAAAAGAAAAAAGTTTCCTTACAAATCAGTTGAAATTAGCTAATAATATAATGAAAGCTGTAATATTTTCAGGTTTTTTAATCAAGAGTGGCAGCTTGGAGTATTTTTTTGATGTTTCTGGCATGATGCAGTTAAGTAAGCCTTTCCCTTCTTCAGTCCTTTGTGTCCCTGCTTGCTTTTTCTTTCTTGCTTTGGTGTTTCTGGACAGATGTCAGGTAAAGTTATAATTCTCCAAAGTAATCTGTCACCTTTTCTTATTTTTTGCTTCAGTTCAACCATGTATCCTTTTCCTAAAAGTTGTACGAATATATAACTCCAAATGCACACAGATAATGTAGATTCCAAGAAAAATATGTTGTGAATGAAAGTCTGAAATGCACCAATTTGGTACATCTCAGTGGTACTGTAAATGGGCCTGCATTGTGAATGTATCATGATATTAAAAATTACTAGTGTGTTCCCTGGATAATGAAAATGGAATTTTGAGAGGTGTAGCAGCTTTCTCCATTAAGAACCTGGGCATTTTAATTTAAAAGTGTTAGATTTTGTGAATATAGAGCCATTCCACAGAATCACAGAATCATTCCAGTTGCAAGGGATTTCTTGAGATCTAGTTCAACCCCTGCTCAGGCTGGGCTAACTAGACAAAATTGCCTATGACCATACCCAGTTGGGTTTTGAATATCTCTTTGGAGAGAGAATCCACAATCTCTCTGAGAAATCAATTCCAGTGTTTGACCACCCTCACAGTAAAAAAGGGTTTTTTTTTGTGTGCGTATGGAGTCTGTGCCCATTTCCTCTCATGCTACCAACAGACACTACAGAGAATAGCCTGATGACTGTCCTTCCTTCCTTCCCAGCAACAGATTGATAAATCCCAGCTCAGCCCAGGATGATTTGGGTCTTCTTTGACGTGAGGCTGCATTGTTGGCATATGTCTGACTTGGTGTCCACCAGGATGCCAATGGCCTTTTCTGTGGAGTTTCCATCTGGGCAGAACTAAATATGCATGGGATTGCTGCTTCTAAAGTGAGCACTTTGCATTTCCCTTTGATGAGCTTAATGCTCGCCTCACCTACTATCTTGGCCTGGGGATATGGAGCTGTAGCAATCTCACCTCTGTCACACTACTGGATTTGGCAATTGCTAACAAAAAGTTGTTCTGTCTATGCTAATTTAACATTTGGAGAATGTCAAACTTTTTAAAGTTTTTATGATTTTTAGACTTAACAATGCTAACATCCTGATAATGGATATGTGCTTCTTATTGACATAATAGCTGGTTCCCCAATGAAACTATAAAACACCTTGATAGAGTTTAGAAGGATGCTTAAAACATAATCCTATCATGACTTTGAAAGGTTACATTGAAAGATAACAATCACTCTGCAAGAACAGCCAAGATTTACAGTTCCAGATATCCACAGTAACTTTGAAGCCTTTCTGACAATGACTGGAAAACTAAAGGCAACCTGCAAGACCCCTTATCTCTCTCAAATGTTTTTTAACTTGAGGACTGAGAAATTATATAAAACAACCACACCCAAACCAACCAACAAAACAGAAAAATACCCCCACAAAACACAGAAAAACAGGACAAAATACTATAAAATGTATGTTACATTTTTAAGACTTAACAGCATAATTTGGAACCTCAACAGCAGTTAAAATGGTTTTGACTTACAGTGCTAAAAAAGTAGAATATGATTTGCAATTCCTCTGTCTTTTGTAGTAACAGTTTGTGCTCAGTTTCAGAAAAAGCAAACACAGCAGTTGTGCAAAAGAAGACAGAAAAGAAATATGATGGCAAGCTAGATTTTTTAAGATGCTTGCAAAATCAGTATTGAAGTGCAATGTGACAGACAAACATAACTACACTTAAAAAAAATCAGTATCTGCATCATTCTTCTAAGTGCCATAAAATATTAACAGAATCACCTGTATTGAGTGATGAGTGAGGACTGCTGTTTCAAATTGAAGCACTGAGTAAAAATTAAGCCTTTGTCAAACCCCCTTAGCATTAAAATGAAGTTCCTTTAAGACTGAAAATTGGCAGCTATGAGGAATCCTAAAAGTCTGTGGTGTCATCTACAGATTTCATTAAAAGCCATCTCAGAGGGTTGCCCAATGCAACAGCAATGGCTGTGATAGGGCTGAGCTTTGTCTTCAGAATTTCTGGCAAGTCTGAACCCGAAATACGAACCTTTATTAATGAAATGGTATTACACAAGAAGAGTGAGTGCCACCACTTATAAACAGTTGAAATTTATCCTTGTTGAAAAGCTGAAACAAAACAGTATCTGCAAGCTTCTTTACGTAACTACGCTAATCTTCTTAGGCTCTGTTGCATAACAGCCAATTTTTAGATCTAGTATAATTATTAAAAATATAAATTAAAAGTAAAAAAATGTGATAATTTTATTTTAATTATATCAATAATTATGTTCTTAACTAGCGATCCTATTGTCTTCTTTGCTGACGGACTGAAAATTCTTTCCCTGTCCAGACCCCACTCTGAGACCTTCTTGCCAGGTTTCAGTGGTGTATGCTTAGCCTTTTTATGTGACTTCAAACATCCAGGTTTCTAACTGCAGAGCAATCAGAGAGGGGCAGGGAGCAGGAAGAGGAGACAGGCAAATGGGTGATCATGCCTAAGGGATCATGCCCTTTGTCTTTGGGTGCAGTGGTTGTTACTGGTCTCAAGGGTAAAATATCAAAGCTATCAAAGGAGGCTTTATCATATTCAGAGCTCTGCCTAACCTAAGAGGAAAGAGGAGACCTGGGGGACGTGGTTGTGCTGAGCTCTGTTGGGCTGTTCTCCGTCTGAGAACTCACAAGTTACCCTGGGCATGAGCTGTATAGAATGTGAGTTCATCTGATTCCCTAAGGTTATCTTGAAAAGGAAAATCAATTAATTGTGCAGGGCATAAAAAGCAAAAAGGCAAATGATAAACAAAAAATCTGCAGCAACACAAACCTGGTAGGCAAGGGTTAACAGAGGCAATGCCAGGGACCTGTTGGGCTGAGAAGAGGGGCTGGCATCAGGGCAAGGGTGCTGGCTGGAAAGAGGGGCAGTGGAGTCGATATCCATGTATGCGCCTCTGAACCTGTGTGTGCCTGCACCAGTGATCTTCAGTCTCTGCCAGCTGAAGAGGAGGGGACTTGGCTGTCTGTGCTCTTGTTTTATGTGAGCCTTGTACCTGGCTCTTGCTGAAAGCAGAACCTTGTCTAGGTCTGGCAGTCTTTTTTGGTGTCCTCCACATACATGTCTACATGTCCTCCAAATATATGTGTGTGTATGTGTGTGTGAGTGTCTGAGACAAGTGCTTGGCTTTGCTGCTGCTGGTTGAACCTTCCACCAGCAGTTTGCAGCTGCTTGATTGGAAGAGAGCATGTCTGTGAATTTCAAGGCTTCGTTCCAAATCTAATCGTATTTGCAATGTGGAAGAGAATATGTTCTGAGGGAAATAAAGTAGTTGCCAGTACTTAAAGTATCATAAGTAACTTAAAAAACATATTGGACCCATGCATTTGATGACAAACAACCCATGTTTTTTTAAAATGCATGCAGCACTTTTTAAAAAAACACATATTAATTCTATATTATAACAATTATATAAATTCACTGTTTACCTCAGAGTAGTTTCTGGCTTTAAGGAATTTGAGCCAATCTATTACAGAAATATGCTTTACAGCTTGAAGGGAATCCCTGCAGGATGTAAGAACTCTTTGGGACCTCACCCATAAAAAAATTTTCAAATAGTTTTCACAGCCTCTAAAACATGTCCATAGGTTAGTTGTCAGAATAACCAAAAGTAGCCAGAGATTAGACCGGACATGCCCAGTACCAGGCAGTGAAAATGGCAATCCTTTTCACATCCTTTTATGGCTTCATCTTTATGGCTTACGTATTAATCCTTTAGCCTTAAAAAATTCCACCTTTACTTCAGAGCAGCTAAGAATACTGAGTCTTTACTGCTTTATTTACTCACAAAAATATTTCTGCTCTGAAATTCTTTGTTGTGCTGTTTGTCAGTCTCTGGAGAGAGAAAGTGAGAAAGAGTGTGAAGATTTAGAAATAAATCTCCATTTTAATATTCATTATGTTGACCGTTTCTTTTTGTCAGACCAGTGGGGACACTACAATGACTTATGGCTTTAGTAATTTAGATATAGCATTTTTTAAAAGCCGTATTAAAAGTTCCCTCTGGGACAGTCACCCCTACTGTCTGATTTTATGATTAGGATTTACATTTATTAGGATTTTATCACATGAAAGGGGTTTCACTTGATGGAACAGTTGGTTGTTGTAGGAGCTTAAACTCACTTTTCAGCTGAAAAAAGACCACCAATCAACTTTCTTGTGCCTTCTGCATTCTCAATTTTTCTTTCCTGTGTTTTTTTCAAATGTAAATGAGCAGTGTTGATCTAGAAAATAAGATGGCATGTCAAAATAAAATCTACTGCAAGGGTTTTGATTTTGGACTGGATAGTTCATGAAAGATATAAAGTGCTTTTTAGTATTTGCTCTCTCCTTACAACACAGTTGTGTTCCATGTTCAAAAGCTCCATTTTGTCCTCTGGTCTTCTTTATTTGTACAGTTTGAGATAAAGTTACTTTCCTTTTCGCATAGACTATTAGACATTTTAGATCTAATTATATTTCACAAATAAAACTTACTGAGCACTGCACAAGGAGAAACAACTGCCTGGACCATAAGGGCGGAACTACACCACAATTTCTTACATTCTAGCCTCAGCATTTAATTTCTTCTCTTTTTCTTATGAAATGCTGATATGTAAATTTTAAAACACTGGGAGCCACAATGAGCTTAGTTCAGGTAGTTCCTCTGTTTTTAGCAGTTAATAGCAACTGTGTTATTAGATTGCAGCACAGAAAACCTGTGACTAAATTAGTAAAACGGGTGGTGAAATACAAAAGGATCTGAAGGCAAAACTGCTGTTGAGAACCTGACATCCACATTACTTGGGAGCTTTACTGCAGATTTTTCCCTAATCCAAGACTCTGCAGTAAGTATCCATTAACTGCACTCCTGAGGGTCAACTTCCTGGTTAGTTTCATCAGAAAAGTAAATGAATTTGCAAGGAGGTGATTGAAAAAAATGCCTCAAAAGCTCAATCCCTGATCTGCTTGCTTGCTGTAAATTAAATTTGTTTCTATTTATTAGAAAAGGCTATACTATTATGAAGTCTGAAATGCGTTTTGAACAAAATACTCTAAAATTTATGAGACCAGAGCCTTGATCCATGTTTTTGCTCTCATTGTTTCACTACGTCTTCAATGATCATCTAAGAAATAGCACATTCCCCTCTCTGCCATCCATTCTCCCTGTTCTAAGGACATCTTTAAAGAAGGCAAATAAGGAAGTAGAGAAAATAAGAAACTGACTTGTAAGGATGACTTCTCTTTATATTAAGATGGCATAATGAATCTGAACTATACCACAAAAAACTGTGTCCTAGGTGCACTGATGAAGACCCACTAATCCAGAGGACACCTGCAGAGCTGGGCTCTGTCACCCTCTGCATTTACCCACAATAAGAGGATGTAATTGTAAACTCCTCACAGAATCAATGTGGAAAGGAAGAGCAATTAGGGAGAGTAATTTAGAAAAAAAACCAAATGAGTCTGTTCTTGACCTTCATGTAGCAAGAAAAGGGACTGTGTCACAGCTGCAATTTATTACAGTAGTGTCTTGAAGAAACTAACACAGATTATAGCAGAACATAATTCCAAATGGGAAAATGTGTAACTGGGAAAATTATTCAGTATTAGGTGGCAATTGCTGCATGAGCTGCAACAAGGAAGAGAGAGCGAGTTAATGAAGAATTTCAGAAAGCAAATGCTAGTGAGATAGTACAGATGTAGTAGGATTTCCATACTTTCTAAGAGGAGAGAGCAATTTTCTCTCTGTGAGATGACTTTATATCTCTGCTTCTATTGGTTCAAAAAGAAGTTACCTGTAGGGCTACCTCTTTCCCTCTGTGGGGGAAAGGAATGAAGAAAATGTTTAAATTATTTTTCCCCCGTTTTTACTCCAGGCATTAAGCAACTGTGTTGCAACTTCCATTCTTTCAACTAGTGGAAACAACTGAGAGAAAAGTGGAGAAAAGGAATGAAACAGGTTGTTAGGAAAATTTATTTACCATGTTTTCCTTCAAAGAAGCTATCAGATCCCAGCTAGCAGATGAATCAAATACTTGCTGAGCAGTATTTAGCTCACATAATCATACACTTTTCTTTTTGCTCTACAAGATTTGTAGCTTTTAGTCTCCTCTCTATAAGCCGCATAGATATAATGTGTATTAAAGGTAAGTTGGATGAGAAACCAGTCTATGAAGGTTATCAGAAAGGTTATTACCAGAGGAATCCCCTGAGTTATCACAGTGATGTGAAATTGTTTTCTCTTTCTGTCTACAGTTTTTGGAAAATAAACCTTTTTCAGCTGTTTAGGAATGGCTCGTTTAGGTTGCTTGCAGACTGTTGCTTCCCTTTTTCTCTTGCTGGCTGGGGGTGCAGCAGTGGCTGCTGGCCTGGAGGCATCCAGAGCCCAAGCGCTTTGAGGCAATGAAACCTTTGCACAGGCTAAGCCATACACTAAATTTTTCTGTGCTACAAAGCATCACCTAGGGCATCACTCAGCTCTCTCACCTCTTATCACAGACTAGTCTCACTCTTTTTTATGTAAGTAGCATCTGCAGTAGCCTCTTACTTGATCTGAAATTGCATGTGCTTCAGCATTGGTAAACCTGGAAAATATCTTGGCCAGGTTTGTTTTCCTAGCTTCTGCAGCTGACTGTGTCTTGGAAAACAACCTGCTTCTTTAAAGGACTTTGAAAAAACTGTTGTCTGAGAATGACTAGTAGTAAAAATGCAGTGGATATAAGAAGGTGCCATAAATCACAGTTGTGCAAGTAATAGATTACTGTATCAGCTCCCTAAAAACTTAATATTCCCAGTTTACACCATGAGAATAAAATCTCTAAAATATTGGAATATGAGTTTGTGTTTTCCTCTTTCCTACAATATATTTGAGAGAAATCTAACAGCAGGTGACATGGGTTAACATGACTATTTCTTAGGATGGAAGATCAAACAAAACTACAAGAAAAAAGTGAAAAACACTAAACCAATACAGAGGTTTTGATTGATAGCAAAATAGCCAAGAGGTGACAGTGAGAGAAAGACATGATGGAAGAGAGAAAAGACTCTAAAAAAAAAAAAATTGAAAGCCACATAATTATTTGTCATCAAACCTGTCATTGTTTTAGTTTTGGTCTGTTTATTCTACATTCCATGTGTTGCAAACACTACTGTGACGACTTCATCAGGCTCTCATTGGAATGTCTCCCAACCACCATCACCAGCACTTCTTGGGTGAAGTCACACCTTGGAGGGTCCAAAACTCAACCATAGGTCACACAAGTGACAGGGTACAGCACTTCTACCAGAAACAATTCTCTAAGAATTTAATATTCTGAAATGTTATAGTGTATTTCTACAGTGTAACTCCTCAGTACAAAAGTATATTTCTGCATCGCCCAATTCAATATAGAAAGGGACAGATGCAAGGCACAGAGTGCAAAAGCACTAAGAATTTTTAAAGTTCACAGAATGATTATTCTGGATTTTCACAGAGCTGCACGTATAAATTCTCAGTTAATCTACCAAATATCACATCTATTGTATAAATTACCCATCTTTTATGTCTTTTTACTGTTTGACCATTTGGCCTTTATTTCTATTTCTGGTATTTTACCTTTACAATTTTCAAACCTATTTGACCTTTTACACATTGCTTAAAGAATTGTGAAATCATATCATATTATCCCCAAAAGAACTGAATTTCATATTCTTTCATTGAACGGTTTACATTTAACACACCCAGAAATGCTTTTATCACCTGAAAAAGTAAGAAAAATGAAACTGAACAATTCAAACTGTGCTTCCTATTTGCCTTTAAAAAGATACCTCATGTCAGTGTGACTACTATAGCAATTTTTCTTCCCATGAGAAGACTGTACAAGCAATTTGCTCAGCAGCAAAGGTGCTTGGGAGATGGGTGTGATAGATTCAAACCTACAGCAATTAAATAGATATCATGCTTAACATGGTGTTTGTAGATATTTTAAAGCCATCATACTGAATGCCATAACATAGCCTGTCTATTTCCACTGTCCATTACCCTTGTACGATAAAGATGTTTAACTAGCTGACATTAATAATTTTAAGATGTATGTTACAGTCCAGGTGCCTCTGTCATGCTCAGGGGCATATATTCCAGAAAAGAAGATCTGAAAAGTATAAAAATAGGAAGATACCTAATTCCCCTTGTTTTTTCCTTCTGGTCACTTACCTTGACGGTATGTTTTTGGCAGAGGAAACACAGATGATGCCTTTTCAGGCTGCCTGATGCTTTAAGGTGCAAACTCATACTTTAACTGATAAAATTAGATTTAAACCCAAGTTGAAATCTTCTGTGATTAGTGTCAGTTCAGAACAGAGCATTTTAGAAACAGTTCCACAAAAACTCATATGTTTTTGGGGTTTTTTTTGAAAGTATACAATTAGAAAAGAGTATGTTGCTTTGCTTGTTAAATTATTCTTATTTCATTGAAAACAATAGTGACTCCAATGTATTGGATGTGATGGAGAAAATGAATGCCTTGCACTTCTGGATGGGGCTTCTGCTGAGTAGGTGAAAATGTGCCTTCATATGACTGAGCTGCTCAGACAAGTATTCTCAACATGTGTAAGACAAAATCTTTAGAGACACAATTTGAATGAAACCCACATAATTTTTCCACCATATCTACCCGAGACAAGCTCTGTATCCACCTGTGTGATTGCCATCTTCCTCATAGAGGTACCTTGGTGCCTTTCTGTGACTGAAATGGGTCTTTGCTGAGGGTGCTACCACTGGGCTAAAGGAAAGAGGATTAGGAGATGGTCTCAGTCTTGGCATCCTTACCCTTCAAGCAGACTCAGTGAAATAAAAATCAGACAAAGGCTATGTCTTCAGATTGTAAAGTTAAGACCTTTGTGTCACAAAGCTGGAATTTTTAAAAGGGAGTGTTATTTCTTCACTTTATTACCTTTCCAGAGTTGCTTATAATCCTTTTTCCCATATATTAATTTTGATGCAATATGTCTTTGCATAATGCCCGTGATATGAACTAGTCCTGCTCAGACAGGACCTCTTTGGTATCAAGAAGGAAGTCTATATCAAATAGGTTATTAGAGGATTTGGGCTGAGATTTAGAAATGCAATAATGTTGCTGTGACAGATTTGAGAAATATTTAATACTGGGCAGAGTACTTATCATGAGATCAGAAACTGTATAAGCTATGTATGAGATTTTTTTCTGACATTGTTTACATTTCTCGCTCTATCTCTACTTTACACCTTCAAGCACATATATTTTTTATTTCCAATAATTGTGTCTATATTTAGCCCTGGTAACAATTCTACACTTCTGTATTCTCACCATCTTTTTTTTTCTTTCTGTTGTTTTTTCCACAGGAATGAATTCAGAAATGAGAATACTAACATAAGCTTATTAGTTTTTCCAATTTAGCTTAATCTTTTTTTCTGGTGTGACCAGAAGTTAGAATACATCTTCATGCATACAGTAGCAAAGCAGAGGCTTTGTTTATTTATTTATTTATTTATTTATTTATTTATTTATTTATTTATTTATTTATATACTTTTTTTGGTATTAGTTTTCTGGGAAAAAAAATCATAAAGTCTTATGATCATTACTAGGCTGAGTTTTTAGAGAAATTCATGTGCTTGCTCCAGGTTGTCATTCCTGAGCAACAATGTCCATTCTGGGTCCTTACAGGTACTCCTGAGACTGAAGTTTATTAAGTCTCTCCTAAGTCTGCAAAGTATTCCTCTTGATTTCACTCAATTTTTAGATAATATTTTTAGGTCAAGACTGGAAATGAATAAAATTACTGAAAATTTGAAAAAGTGTTTCTTTCATTCTGTGGAACAACCTGCAATTGTTTGAGAGAGATGGAAGCTGACAGGACCAGCCCTTCTAAAAAGAAAACTCTCGAAAGCATTGCGCCTGCTACAGAACTCAACACCCATCTTTGTTTGCTTCTTTTCAAAAATGAGCTTCACATGAGGCCACACATTTCAGAAGACACACAAATACATACATGAATACAGATATAGATGATACAGGTAAATAAACTTTGACCCTGAGTCCTGATGCAAGTCTGGGATTCAAGCAGAGACTTTAAATATTTTATTTTCATTTACTCGAAAGGACACAATAAGACCTAAGTTATGACTGAAAATGGAAGGATATTTTTTCACATTAGGCCCCTGCAGCTTGGTTAAGTCAGCTGCTACTTACAGTACAGGCTTTTAAAAAATTTTATTGCAGTAGCAACAGCTCCATGCATAATGGTGGTTTACACTTGAATAAAGAATAATTGCAGATAATGGGTCTGTCAGCATGAATGGATTAGAGGTCTCAGCAGTGGTTCCATCACCACAGTGAAAATACTAATTTAAAATCTCGTTTCCTTTCTTTTGACCTTATGCCTCATTACTTTAATGGCATTAAGAGTTAATTTCTCACAGAGTAGTTTATTTATTTATTTATCTATTTATTGTATTACTTTGCTTGGCATATAACATTGCCTTTTTTATAAAGGAGCTTTATGTCTCATATTGCATTTGGCATTTTATGGTTTAGTTCTAGGAAAGCTGTCTGCTTTTTGCCAGTTTGAGGGCTGGCCGTGGGCAGATGGTGGAAGATTTGGGTAGTCACTTGAAATGGAAGGAGAACACAAAGACTGACGTCAAAACAGCCTCTTTGCAGAAAGGCAGAGAGAAGAGATTCTACTCTCACCTTTTATACTTTGCCTCTTTTATAGGGACACGTCATGAATTGGGCTTTTCTAATGACTATTCCACCATGTGTTCAATCTGTTATTTATAAATACAGTGCGCATATTACCTCATTGCAATCATGTAGAATTCTATTTTTGCACTTGCAGTCTCCTATTTAAAAATATGAACTACTAATCATGCTTTTAGTTTCATGTATTGTTGCCATTTGAAGACTTTTGCATAGAAATGAAGAAATTAAAGCACACTCACAGAGATAGGATCTTCCACAGCACGTCCTGTGAGTCCAATTAATGAGTCTTTGTAGAGAAGAGAGTTTGAGGCAAGTTTTTACCCTCTCCTGAGAAAAAGAAGGAGCATTTCCTGGTTTGCCTCAGCTGCTGCTCTCTAGCTCTCTAATTTACCTTCCCAGCAGATTTGCGTGACTGAGTACCACTGGCGAGGGATCTCTGCCGCCAGGTAAAGAAACTGTGGGAGGAGGTCAGCACAGCGTGCAGCATCAGAGGCAGGAGACAGAGCAGATGGATCTCCTCTGAGACCCTGCAGCATCAAGAGTCTGAACCCCCAGCCACAGGGAAGGAGAAGAAGAAAGCCTGTGCTTATCGGGTTGGAAAATGGAGAGTCCCACGATGGTCAAGGCTGGGAGCGGGTGGCCCCAGGAGGATGGCTCCTGTCCACCTGCAGATTTGCAGCTGAGGAATAGGACCAGACAGGGAGCTGGGAGCTGTGTCCAGTGAAGCATCAGAGCCAGCTGAGACCGACGCCTGCAAGAGCACCTTGATTCTCTTATGAGGTTTAATCTGAATTAATTCAAATAGATTGCCCATAATACAGATTTCAGGGATTTTTCTGAAATATAAGAACATCAGAAAAATTGATCAATTTATAAAGCAGCTAAATGGATATTTGACCAGAAAATGAAGGTTGTTTTTTTTTTTGGTTGGTTTTTTTTTAAATCAGTTAGCATCTTTAGATTTAGTTTCTTAAAATTAAAATCTGTATTAAATCTAGAGAGGTTTTTTGCTGAGTATGAGCTAAAGTATACTGAATGAAATGAAATCTGAACAGAGCCAAAGAGAACAGAGATGTAACTCCCTGCTTGTAATAAAAGATAGTGAGCCAAAAGAAGCATAAGAATTAAAAAAATCCTTAAAAACCAAGGACACTGAACATTTTATTGAGATTTTAATGACTTATCTGCTTTTAAAGTTAGGAAGCAAGAAACTTCATTGAAAGAAACTTCTCTATGACTCTTAATTCTTCCCTGAGCCCAGACAGTATTTATCTCAGTCTTTTAGAGGTCCTACCCAAACAAAAGACTGCTTCCTATTTCATTACTCTTCTGTTACTCTCTCAGTAGGAAAGAAGAGAGACAGAAAAAAACCCCAAAGGATAAAGGCAGCAGCAAAGAATTGTAGGAATGAAGGAAGCCAGGCCAGAGCAGAAAAAAATTGAATCAAATTTCCAGTCAATGAAATGAAATGGAAAAGAGACGTAAGGAAAAGTGAATAACCACAGGCGAAATTGTGCTGCCCTTGGTGAAGTCAACCAAAGCTGCCTCTTAGAACATGATGAATGCTTAAGAACTGCAGGAATCAGTCAACAGATTGTTGGAACACTTGAAACAAAGCTCATGGAGGGAAGAGAGAGAAAAAAAATCTTAAGGAGATTGAAAGAAGCCCTAGGGGAACTTGAGGAAAGATATGTCTAGAGAGACAATCAGTGAAAGACAAAAACAGAAAGAGACAGGCCAGATTCTCAGCAGAGGCTGACAATTTAACCCATCTCATGGACTGTTCCTCTCAGACCTGTATGTTGAATAGTGGTAAATAAATTATAGAATCATGCTAAATGGTAAAATATATTACATTTAACATTAGTAACAGGGTAAAAGCTATATAACTTATCTAGAGTATTATTTTATGCCACATTTTATTATGGGAATTACATTTCTTTCTGGTATAATACAATAAATGGTTGACATTTTCAGGGTTTTTTTCTTAACATTAACTGAAATATTTGCTGTGAAAGTATCAGAAAAGAAATGAAATACTGTTTCTTTTAAATTTATTTCTGATTACAGGGATGGTTTCTGTCCTCTTTATCAGTATTTCTGTCAGTGATCTTTCTCCACAGTAGCTGTGTAAGTATGTGATAATTTGCTAATGCCACATACTCAGTGGTCTTTTTGTAAACATCCTTGTATTTTTCATCAGTCACTTGTTAAGATTAGGTAGACTTGTTTAATTTTGCGAATCAGTGTGATTCTACTAAATCCAACGGCGTCACATGGATCCATTGTACACCTGTTATTGCAGTGATGATATATGTTAGATGTTACTCGGCTTGTAAGCTTTCTTGAGAGAAAGCCATATAAAAACATTCTTTAATAATAACTGTGAAAGAGGAAAAATTACCTTAAATGAGCAAATGCCTGTTGTAATTTTTAATAGGATTATAAAAAATAGTGACAAAATATCCTAAGTATCCGTACAGACATGTTCAAATATGATTTGGGAATCTAAATTAATTATGGTTGTGATACTAAATTCAAAGGTATTCTGAAATCAATTCAAACAAATAATAAAACCATCATCCAATCATTTAGATGCCTTGCACTAAACATTTTTTTACAAGGACTAATTAGTCATAACTTCTTGAATCCCAGAACCTTTGACTTATCTAGGCAGGAGTAAATATGGATTATGGCATCTAACTTCAGGAACTCAGACATGACAATGATGGTATCACTTACCATGTCAAAGGTGAGTACCTCATTCCTACTAGGTATTCTTGGCTTTTGACAACAGCTCTGAACTGAATTTGGGGAATTAAGATACCAGAAGTAATGGAATCGATTTTTGGTTTAGATATCACGACTTAATTAATCAGTTAGTTAGGATAAATCGACTGTAAGAAACAGATGTTGATGAGGAAATATTCCATGTTTTCTCTGTGTGTGTGTGTATTACTGATGGAGAGGCTGTTGTATGATAAATGTTATTGTAGAGTGGTAGCTTGGTTGTTCGGTTGGCATTCATGTGACAGTGCTGAGGTTTCAATTATCTACTTGCATCAATCAATCTTTTAGTTTCCAACACTGTTGCCTGCAGTAATGTCACAGCTTTTCTGTCAGGCAGGAGAACTTTGCGGGAAATGTTATTCATTACAGCTGCAAATCTGTCACTGTGCCTGGCATGGCTTGTTAATGACAACATTTATTTTCAAAGAGTCGTGTTTCGCTTTGTTGCTGGAGAGTTGGTTTTGTGATCACACAAAATATAATGAAATGCCAAGAAGATGAAGTGAATGAAGTTTGCCAAAAATGGAGCTAAAGTGGTTCAGATCTACTTTAAAAAAAAATGCACACACAAATACACTCTTTATATTTTGTTGAAAGCATTTAATCACTTACTAGGAACATAAACATGGGCAGAGGAAAAATGTTGCTTAGAATACAGTAAGTAGAGCAGCAGGCACAAACAGCAAATTTGAGCTTCATTTGGCTTCTCCAATCCATAGTACTGGAAAGAAAAGGATTTTCAATCAATCTTTTAAAACAAATAAACAAATACAGCATCCAGCTCTTTTGCTGCTAATATTGAGATGTCATCTTTCTCCCTCATCTCCTCTTAAAGTGCTGGAACATCTTTCATGCAAAGAGAGGCTGAGACAGCTGGGATTGCTCAGCCTGGAGGCTTGGGGAAAAATAGGTAAAACCCTGATGGAAGGTAATGAAGAAGAGGGAGCCAGATACTTCTTGGTAGTGCCCACTGACAGGAATGGGCATTGGGCACAAATAACAACAGCCACAAAAACCAAGCAGGAAATGTCATTGGAACACAGGAAAACACTTCTTTAATGTGAGTGTGATCAAATGCTGGTTCTCCAAACACATAATGGAGTTTCCAATCATGTTGATACTCAAAATTTAGGTTTAAACTTACAGAACAGATTCCTACACAACCTTGCTCAGCTGACCATCCCTGGGCAGGGAAGATTGGACCAGAAGACCTCAAACCTCAGTTGTTCTGTGATTTATGTAAGTTATTCATGTACTATATTTCAAAACATAGATTAATATAGGGTCAATACATGCTAGCTGTGAAACAGTACACCAGCAGAGCATGGATATAGAGAGGCTTATTAATTAGATGAATGAGGAAGAGGGGATTATCAGCAAATTGATGATTATATCAGTTTTATGTATGCAAGGGCATACCTCCTGCTGCTCCTCACAGTGCTCTCTTTATAATATTTATGTTGAAATAGGTAGAAGGACATTTCTCAACAGACAGAAACTTGTCAAGTACTCTTAGACCAAACTTCAGACTTATACACTCAAAATATGGTCTTTCTCTTTGACTTTATTTTTTTGAATTTATGTCTAGTCATCCCCCCAAAATTTTCCATATTCCCCCCAAAATACCATAAAACATATGAAAAAAAATTTTTAAAAGCCCTCAGATTTAAAAAAAAAAAAAATCAAGTGCAAAGTTCTAGCTGTAGACACCTACAAATGTATTTTGAGTTTTTCTATCAACACTGTGGTGTTAACGAAGCTCAATAAATAAATGATCCAAGATTTACAAAATAGGACAATTAGTAAAATCTCAAGATATGAGTAACTGCTAGAGGTTTTGTTTCTGATTCTTTGTCATAATCAGTAAAAGAAGCCATTTGACTTTAGAAATAAACTTTCTATTACATTACATTGAATTGGACTCATTCTATTTCTCTGTGCAAAGCTGTTGTGTGGAGAGGAATCAATAAAATATAACTGGAATTTATGCTAGGTCTTGCCCTATGCCTCTAAAAAAATGTGAAAGGGCATCAGCGATAATGAATGTAACACACAAGTATAAGAAATATGAAAATATGCCTATTCTCTCTATGTAAAGGGGAATTCTTTAAATCTTGTCTACACAAGATAGGAGAATCAAATGCAATCAAACCAGTAAAAATTCCTATTAATTACCTTATTGCTTAAATTCTTTCATCTCCCTGATACCTTAATGCAATTTAGTGTGCAACATTATTGATCTGTTTGTCATCTGAGAATGCTGTCTTGTGAGCTTCTCAGTTCTCAAAGCATTCTTTGTTAAATAAATAAATATTTTTTGAAAATGGACAAGCTGAATAACTGTTGCTTGCTAGTTTACTAGGAGATGAACTTTGTCTAGACATTCTGATTGTAATCCATCAAGTAATGATTAAAGAGTAATACTCTTCATTATTCAGGGAGAATATTGAAGACTTTCTTGAATTACAATTAGATTTCTTGAAACAAATAATAAAGAGAAGTAATTTTCTATGTATTTTCTCTGAAATAAAATTTTGTAGGAAGAGAGGTGAGAGAGGTACAAGTGGATGGCCTGTTGAATTCCACTTCAGAATGCAGCAAACACATAATTTAGAATTTAAAAAATGCTCATCCTGTAAATAAATATGGCCTACATTTGAAGAAAGTGTAATCATAATCAAGACATAAATCAAAACTCTTGTGAATGATGCAGTAAGATCATGCCCATCTTCCAGTAGAGGAAATATAGAATACTCCTACACAGAATATTGACTTTGAATGATTTTGCATTTATATTGGGATGTATAGTTAATTTTGTGTAGTCCTTTTGAGAGACACTCTTGCTTCCAATAAATTCATGTCAGACTGTACAGTACTTAATTTTAAATGAGAAACTGCACATACAAGATGACCAAAATGTAAAACAGACCAGCTGAAAATGCTGGAACTGTTTCTTATCTCAATTATTATTTTGATTCCTTTGGAAAGTTCGATTTAATATAGACCTTTTTAAAGGATTATAAACAAATATTATCAATTCTTTTATTTCAGTAGCAGAATTGCTTCCTACTCCCTTAAAAACTTTTTCTGTGCATTTCTGAGAGGCAGATGGCTGGTGACCATAAAATTGAGCCCTTTAAAGTCTGTAAAGTAAGTCAGTAAAAAAGTTATGATTTAAGATCCTCTCATGAAAATACAGAAGGGGATATCTTACACAGTAAAATACGTTATTTAGACAATTAATTCCACTACTGCAACTCATGGATTATGTGGTCTCTATCATGGAGAAACACAGAGAAAGGGCATGTGAACAGTAACAATGTTGTTAAATACAGTCTGGACTGTAATTTAATTGACTACCTGTAGACCAGACTGGCAGCCAGACTTCATAGAGAAAAAAAGATGTACTATGTGCCAGATGTGGGAAAATGGCTCGAAAAGCAGGGCCACAGGATGCTAGAAGCTCTGTCTCTGCAGAATTTGCAGAGCACACAAAGAGCATTGTGCGAGCAGATGGCAGAAACCTTGAAGATAAACTGGAAGGACAATGTCCTGGGAGGTCTGGAAAGTACCGAGGTTTATGAAAGAAGGATTGTGGTCAAAAGGATACAGAAAATCAGTTAGTGGACCCACAAGGGGACCACGAGCAGGCAGGAATAAAATGATGTAGCTGTATGCAACTAACCAATAATAGTGTGGCAAGTAGTTTTACTAACCAATGACATTATGACATGTAGACATGCTAGGTGCTGGAAAAAATGTACTTAAGGGTGAGAAACTGTGAAATAAACGGATTGAGGCTTATCAATCATATTGATTGTGACCGCCTTTTTTCCCTCGTCGTCGATTGCGGGGTTTAGTCACGGTCCAGGCTTCTTTGATATAAGTTTTCTTTTCAATGAGTTTCTTTTCTACAAGTTTTTTCTCCCCCCCCAACAAGTGGTGACAGGTTTAAGGATCCTGTGATTTTTGGTGACTGCAGGGACCTTTGCAACGTCCCGTGACATGCCAGATACCTTGGAAAATGCATAATCTTCTCCATTTTTTCTAGCTTTACATCCTCTTTCCTTGTAGTCAGAACAGTCAAGCTACTTCAACATATTGGCTACCTTCTCTTGTCCTTTTTCCTGATGTCCTTGTGCTACATGTCATTTCCCACAAAATGGGCAGGATTGATCCCTCCTTGGATTTTTACAATGCTTTTCTTAACAAGTTGGTGTTTTGTGTCCTTTAGTAAATTGTCCATTTCTCTAGGAAATTTATTACAAATTGATTTCACATCTTGTGGCTGAGCTTGCCCTCTTGTTCAAAGCTGAATCACTGCTCAAATGAGCTCTCCCATTCCCTACTAGAAAATGCTAAAGGCATTCTGATAACTTCATAGATGACTTAGACACTGGATTTTAAAGTGCTTTGCTAATGCTTAGGGTATTTTTTTCGATCTGTTCTTTCTTTAAAAAAGAAGAGATCCGTTCTTGAAGAACAAATTTGTATTTGCAGATCTATGAACCAATATGGATTTATTCCCTCAAAAATAAAAAATCATCTAGTGTATCACTTTTACTCTGTCTTACAGTGCTGCCAACCTAAGCTTCATTTCCACACTTGTAATGTGCTAAAATGCAAACCTGAAAGCTTAAAGTTGTATTTCCCTCTGTGATTGTAAAACCCGTATTTAGCAAGCTGAGAAACCACTTTCCTGTTTCCAACATAAATACATATGAATAAATGATTTGCTGTCCTGCTAGCAATTTTTCTCAATTCCTAGTGAACTTTGTGATTCTTATTTCTAAGAAATATATCAAAATGACAAATCGGTTTCTAGTTATTCTATTTCTAGTGTATGCAATTTCCTTTTTTGACATATTAGCCCAAGAAAGGCCATCTTCTAGGGGGTCACTTTTTGTCTCAACCTGACTTTGTGGGTAACATACACATGACAGTATGGTTAATTTTTCACTGTGGGGGAATGAGCTGCTCCAGTCAAATGAAAGTATAGATAAAATAGAAATTAAAGAAAACAGCACACAGTTTACACATGTCACCTTGGTCTACCCTGGTCGTGTTATCTCTACAAAACGTGAGCAGCTCTACAAATGTGTTCAAGTATGCCTCTGGTTTAGAAAACAGGAACCTCTGCCCTTAAACTACTCAGGACTTCTCTGTAGATTATTGTAGGTGACATGTATAACACATTTCCTCAGTATGTTTTTTTTGTGCATTTTCATTTTTCCTCAACCCCATGAACACTCTTTGTCTGCTCCATATATCGTTTTGATGGCCTGGAAGAGTACCCAGACTATATATATATATATTTTTTTTAAATGCTGCCTACCTGCCAATACAGCCATCTTTTTACCTCACTGATATACCCTGTAGAAGAAAGTTGTTGTTAGCCACTTGTATGCAGATTCTTTGTATATTAACTCCCTTCTGTGAGCATCCTATTGTGCAATCTGCTGCTCCACCACAGCTTCTCTGCTGAAGGTAACAGAATCCCTGCTCAGTGCAAGAGTCTTTGTGCCTGTATGTCTGTCCCAAAGATCCTTTCAAAGTTTTTCTCTAAAGAGAGTGAACAAGCACAGAGACATCAGGTGGTGCAATAAGTGGAGAAATCCTCTAATCTGTGATCATATTCAGTGACTCTACTTTTACTTCGACTATCCAGCCACCTGTATGTGTCAATTGGCTGGATGGTATTTCCAGAGTTGCACACAACTGTACCATGATTCTGTTTATAGCTTATGTTATGCAAGATTATTATATGTAATATGCTGTAATTTTCATGAATTGTGTTATGGAGAATGCATTTAGCTTGTTATTGACCACTTTTATCTAGACTAGTGAACATGATTGATGTGACAATCTAATAGCTATGATCTTGTTTTTTGTGTATTGCAGCTTTCCATTTCTGGGAGCTTGTTGTCTTCGCTGTGTTTTGAACCACTCTAAATACAAGAGAAAGTCTCAGGGAAAAAAAAAAGGAGAGAGCTAAATTAGAATAACTGGAGTGGAAAAGTATAACTACTCCTTGTAAATGGAGAGTTTATTAAGAATTCCCATTGCAAAAATGAGAGCTATATAGCCCTAGAATTGGCCATGGAAAATAAAAGAAATGCTGTGTGGACCATAGGAGTGCAATGTGCTTTTTCCAGATGGTTAGATCATATCCCCATTTTTCTTTAGAAAAATGGGTTTGCTCTTAGAAAATTCTGTTTGCTGTAACAAAGACTCTTAGGTCTGGTGAAGTTTTTCATATGTTAAAACTTGTTATGCATAAGAAGCCCACTAAATCACACAATCTTTACTGAAAGTGCAAGACAATGAAAGATCAATATGAAGCCATCTTCCTGCTTTTTTATAAGATTTAATTTAATTTAATAGATTTTAATGGTGCACCATTAAGTTCCTTGAGCATGATTTCATTAATAACATCCAGATCACAGAAGTTTCTTGAATTAATCTCTCTGAAATATTTAATGTATTTTTTGAAAAGTCTGAATACAAAAATAATTGTTCATGAAGATATTCCTCTTTTCATGCCATGCTTCAAACACTCCTAAAGCTCTTAGTATTTTAGAAAAAGTCTCTTGTAATAAATCTGAATTTTTCTTGTTTCAAATTGTGGATATGAGATGTTTATACAACAGGTATGGTAAGCAGGAAAAGAAGTAGACAGTGATTTCCTGGTCCCAATCTATATATAGAGAGAGACAATAATAAAACAGCTGTTTAATTTGTATGCAAAAAATGAAATCATCATGACTTGTTTCCAGTTATTCTGGCTTTTCTGTGTTTTTTCTCTAAAACTCCAGTTTATCAGTATCAAATCTGAAGGTAACCGAAAGGCAAGACACAATGTCAGAAATGGAAATGTTATAATTTCTCTGGTTTCTGATTCTGCTTATGAGTTCAGGTGTTGAATTAGTCTTTGAGATTTTACTCTTTGAAGAATTTTTGTCTGTTAATGAGAAACACTGTAATTTCTCAGAAACTTTCAAGTGCAGTTAACAATCTTATTCCTAATTATATGACCCTGAATTTTCTTATATTGATACATATCCTTAGTAAGAAATTTATTAAGCTATTTCTCGTATTCAATACCAGTGGCCTGGCTTTATTATTTACAACGGTAAATGTTATTGCTTGCCAACTTGACCACAAACAAGTGTATAGTTTCTCTCAGATGGTTTAAAAAAAATTATAACTAAGAATCAGTCTTTCCTTAAAAGTTATAAACTTTTTATCCTTTACATTTATTTTTAGAGATGTGCTGGCCTGATTTTATTTCATTTACTATTTAATCTATGCTCCATTACTTTTATCTTATATTAATTTTTGGTACCAAGTAAAATTACACTGTTGCTGCAGCATATTAAATTAAGACTAGTGTTTTTATCAGCCTCTTTAGAAATCTTTAAAAAAGCCCCCATATTATGTTATTTTGACATGATCTGTTTGATATTAATTTAATTATTATCCTACTTTAGTTTTTAAATTAATTGAGCTTCATACCAATTGTTCCATCCTTCTACCTATAAATGATGCTATGATGACAAGATTATAATTACTTGAGTCACTATGTAACCTCTTAAAATATTGAAAGAAAATTAGCTTACTTCAACTACTCTGGAATTTCCTCAATATTCCAAGATTTATTATGATTTTACATTAGTTTCCAAAGATCTTAACATTCAGCTCTTTCAAAATCTTAGTTTTAAAAGTTTAAGTTAGTTATCAACTATTTGGGAGTGGGGAAGCACATCTGCCCTAGGGAGTCCTTAAACTTTCCTAGAGTCCTTGCATTTTAAAAATCCTTTGCATTAGTTATATATTTTTCCATTGGGGCTTTATTTTTAGAACTATTTCCATAATACTGGTGGTTAGCAAATGATTTCCAAATAAATTAGCCTTGCCTTTTAATTTCCGATTTTCTCCCTAATTTAGAATTTCTACTTAATTTAGTGCAGTTCTCAGCCATAGATTAGGGTGTTGGTGCATAATTTAGCTCTAATGTACCACATTGCTCACAGGGCTGTGACTGCTGCAGCAAGTGCCCCTACCGAGTGAATAGCAATAAGCTTGCAAACGAAGGCAGAGGGTTTTGTGGGCTCTGCTTGTCAAACTTCACTGAATGCCCCAGCAGTTTGATGCAGCTCTTCTTCCATTGCCTTCATTTCCTTCCATAGCTGAAAAATTAGTTGAATCTCTAAAGCTGTTGTTGGTTGTCCATATGTATGGTATGCCCATAAAAATATATTGGCCAAGAACAGGGTTAATTTTTTGTGGTAACCATGAGGGGGCAGAGCTTGGTGCCCCATTGTTGCGGCCAAGATCCCAATCTAACCCCATTGCCAGAGAGGAGAGGAAGGGACTCTGCCTCTCTCTCACCTTCTGGAAAAAAAAGGCATTCTTTTCTGGTTGTAGGAAAGTGCAGCAGGCTGAGGGTCTGTCTGTCATTGTTTTTTCATTGTCCGGGTCTTGGTGAGCATGTTCTATGTAAATCACCCCATCTTTGTACATTTTTGTTACTGACATTGTTGCTGTTACTGTTAATTTTCTTATTTTTTTGCAGTTTCCACGAAATTGTTCTTGTCTCAACCCGTGACCTCTGCCTTTTGTCTCTCACTAGAGGAGGGAGGCAGGGGCGTGGCTTTTGTTTTTCTTTTTAGTGGGAGTTACACCTGGGAAACTATTCTTGAGCCATGGCATTCCCACAAGAAAGAATCCATATTTCATTGCCACTTTTTTGTGTTCTCCTCTTAGTTCTTTTCTCAGTAGGGGCCATGGCATGAGGCTCAGTATTCCATGGGGTGACTACATTGGCTGTACACCAGGAAATGATGAGCTGTTCAGAAGTTCTATACAGAAAAATTTTTGGTTGAACATCACTGGTAATTATGGTGTTGGTCAAAAGTTGCTCAGGGTTTCATTTTAAGAAAAGACAAAGTGAAATAAATCCTAAAACAAGCATTTTCTTGTAAATGGGAGAGAACCATAACAAATGTGTTCTGTAAAATTATCGTAAAATCATAGCATCACAGAATGCTTTGTGTTGAAAGAGACCACAAACATCATCCAGTTCTGGCTCCCCTGCCATGGACAGGGACACCTTCCACCAGACCAGGGTGATCAAAGTCCTATTCGAACAACATAAAAAGAATTAACATTATTTTTTTGGTGAAGATGTAGCTGCTAATATCTTGAATATTGTTTTGTTCATGCATTTTTATGTGCAGATGGTAATTTCAGAGCTATTCTAGATGTAAAATAAAATTGTGGAGAATTCCAGCTGATATATATACATATTTTGTTTTTATTATTCCTGGTTATGTATGTTCATATCCTGAAATTTCTATTGTGCATAGCATGTGCTATTACTGCTTCTATCTTCAGTAGAAAGATTTTATCCTTTGAGGTTGATATATAGTGGAAAGCTCATCAGTCCAAAGAAAATGTGAGATTGTTTACCAAAGCTCTATCTGTACCTGCTATAGCTCAGGTGATGCTTTCTCTGCAGCATGTCCAACTGCCACCGTATTTCATGGTGTTTCAGGCTAAAAGAACATTTGACACTGTCACTATAAGGCACTTTTTCTCCCTCATGCATTACATCAAACAGGTGAGATGGGAAAAAAACCCACAGTGCTGCAAGTCTCCTTGTGCTGCTCTGCACTCCCAGCAACGAAATGCCTGCTGGATCAACCACTCTGTGATTTTAGTGTCTCTGGGACAATGGAACAGATTTTTAGACTACACAGCCCTGGGTGCCTTCCTGTTCCCCGTCTTACCCATTTAGAAACTTAGGTGTAAACCTTCGATATAGAGACTATTGGTCCCTATAAGACCATGTTGCAAATTTCTCTGCTGGTTGCAGGAAATGATATTCAATTCCCTTCACTGTGCTTTTATCCAGTGGATACAAAACTTTTGTGGTTTTTTGGGACTGAAAAAGTTTATATAACCCATTTCGATACAAATACAGGTATTTTCAAATGTCTTAAATGTGTTTTCTTGGAGATACAAAAGATAATAAGAAGAACAAATTTTTTTAGCTACTGGCCAACAGTGAGAACAAATGTAGCAAAACTTGACATGGAACATTTTTGTTGTGGTCAATGAGAAATGTTCCTACGGAATACACTGGGAAGTGAGAAATGCACCAACAAAAGAGTCACCAATGTACATTGACCTAATTTTCCTGCTCTTATTTAAGAGCATTTCAAGCTAATCAATACATCTTGTCTTGTTCTGGAAAAAGCTTTTTTCATAATTAGGGAGATGTGGGAAACTGTTTTGAATGTAGGCATCTGAGATGTATTGTTCAGCTTAGAACTGGGGGCTTCCAAGGAGTATTAAATGTGCTGTGCATGGGTGCTTTGCCCCTGAAAAGAGCATATCAATTGTTAAGCTCAGCCTAAAGGCAGACCACAGCTTCCCCTCTCTAGGGGGAATCTCTGTAGGGAAATCCCCCTGTCATATTCTCTTTGACCAGATGTAAACCAAAGACCTGGGGCCTGATCCAAGCAAAGAACACCAAGCCAGATAAAGAGATGCCAGCCAGGCTTTAAATCAAACCTTTCATCTCCAGAATGATATGTAGGATCCATTCATCAGCACTAAATTATTTTTCATTTGGAAAAGAATCTAAATGGTCATTTCTGTTAGGTAAGGAAAACATTCTGGTGGTGTCAACCTTGACAGCATCAATGACACCAAATGGGGCTGGTGAGATGTATCACATTCCCCTCAGCTTGAATTAGACATAAATGAATCAAATTAGGTGTGATTAGTAGTATTGCCAGTAAAATTTGTTCCTTTGAAGAATTGATTGATATTTTAAAACTTTTTAAAATTTTATTTCTTTTCCTTTTTTCTTTTCTTACCACCTCTTTTTTTCTTATACTGGAAAGTATCTAAGCTCATACCTTGATCTGAAAATCTAATATATAAAGGAAAGACAAGAATTTTCCTTGGTCTATTCTCTTAGATGTGTAGAACTAAAGAAACACCATTGAAACCAAAACAGCTGGAATCTTGTTAATTCTTTGAACTTGCAAGAAACAATTTTCTCCCAAGCCTCTAAGTTAAATATTGTAATTTCTCAAATTGCCAGGAAAAAGAAAGAGAACAGAATCTCATTCATTGCGAAGATGTCAATATGCTTTTCTCATTTTTATTTTCATTCTTATTATAGAAATTGAACTTGCAATATGTAATATTTGTTTTCTTGACAAGTGCTGAGGGAACTATTTGACTGCCTAACAAGTTTTGAGAAAACCTAAGCATTGCAGGATTTTTTTACATATATGAGCTTTCATATTTTCATTACAGTCTCTCACATTCAATTGTTTAACATAATGACAAAGTTTTCTAAAGATTGTTTTTCTAAAGAGAGTTGATCTACTTAAAGTAATATGCTGCTGTCACTGATTTTATTTGTTTAATAATAATTGCATTTTTAATTGTACATTTTGCACAAGAAAGTAGAACCTATTTAGAAGAAAAATGAAGTCAAAGTTATTCTGGAAAAGGTGTACATGGATTTAATGATATACTTTACTGATCAAGAAGCAAGTTTTACAAGTAAGAAGTAATTATAGTGTTACAGTGCAACAGTATTCCTGCAGTTATTCTTGTCTGAGAGAAGAGGTTGAGCCAATGAATGGATAATGGAGACAAGAAATAGACACAGAACCTTTTGCTTTTTCAACATGCATTAGTGGCAGCGGTGAATGAAAAGTGATGTAACACAAGAGGAATAAAAAATTGCCATCCAAGCACAAGGCAATATTGTCCATCTCAGAGGCATCTAACTGCTTGTGGGTCTGCCCTGTGTAACTCCCAGTGAAGGATTAGCAGAGAAATAATGGAGTGCTGCTTATGGGTAAGGGTATTATGTACATGTAAGGGGAGAAGGTGGAATATAAATAAGCATATTCCTTCTTCCCATCACCTGCCATCAGCAAAAAAGTTTTGGCAAAGGAATGTTTACTGTGATTTAGCAGCATCAGGAAGCAGGGATTGACCTGATTATAGCGGCAGCTTTCAGGCTTCAGCACTTTTGTTAATCATGTAAAAGCCTAAAGATGACTTAGAAACTAAATTTAAGCTTCAGGGTTTGAAAGCTCTGTCTGGAGAGTGTCTTAGCTGCAGGATGAGGATCATACATGTGAGCTGAGGAGGAGAAAGCACCAGACCTAGCACTTAGAGCCAAGCCTTCTGGCTGGGGCTGAGATACCTATGGATCCTGCCAGCTGCCTGGAGGTGTGAGCCTCTTCTCACCAAAGCAGCAGCACTGCCGTGGGAGCTGCAGTGCAAGCTGCCATGAATGCAGCAATTTCTAATAACTGGTATCCATTTGATCCATTTGTCTTCTTCTTTCCAGTTACACAGGCAGTGCTTGAATACATTTTTAGCCTGTTTTTCAGGTATACACTGGTATATTACCATATTCCCTCAAACATTCCTCAAACATTAAGGTAATTACTGCATTCTCAGGTAGGTGTTAGTAGGGAGCATAAATAGGAGAAAACATGTTGAGAAAAAGATTGCTCAAACATAGGTCTGCCAGGGCTGAGGCAGAACTGAGGTAATCATGGCTTAACCCTATTTTGTGCAGTGCTCTACAATAAAACATCAGCTTATCTTGAAGTTTAAGACGTGATGACGACATTAGAAATGTACAATTGCATTACTGAAATATACTAAAATAGCATCATTTTTATAATGGATTTTAACCTCTGATATCATTCCAGAGTTTTCAAGGCGTTTATTCTGTACTTTTACTTTGTGAGATATGCGTGCCCATGACCTCCACATTGACTTTTATGTACTGGAACAAGACATTTTCAGAGAGAGGCCCTTGGATTAATTTTCTACCTGTTCTGACAGGTAGAGAAATTTAACTATTATTAAGTACTTGAGCTTTTCACCATTTATTATAAGGCTACCAGATGAGCTTGGAATATTTGTTATTTGCTTGAAACAGACCAATATTTTTCTGCTGAAAGGAGCTTCCAGTTAATCACTTTTGCTTATCTACACCCTAATCTACCTAGACTTCTGACTTTTTTAGTCATTTTGACCTGAGCAGAGCATTATACAAGTAATTTTTGTCCATGTGATATGAATCACCAGTTTTAAGCATTTTTGAGCTATCATGTAAAGACGACAATAATTCAGAACTGTGTGACTGCTGCCGCCCAACTGAGCTAAGAAGTCTCTCTTTCTGAGCAAGACAGACTGACTGGGGAAGGATATGTGATATTTATCTGGCATCTCAGACAGAGATGTTTATAGAGGGTATACTCTGTAAAGCTCAGGTTTATAGCATATTTTTCATCAATTCAGATAGTGTTTTCCTGTTTCAGCACATTCTAATGTGAAGGGATAATCTTTCACTTGTTATCTGTAAGAGAAAACACAACTGAGTTATGGAATTTTAATGTTATGCTATGAATGTGTATAGAAAGTCTTGCAAAAAATATAATCTGGAAAAATCATTAGCATATCTAATTTTAAAAAAGTATAATCCCTGAATAATATTTTTTTCATCCATTTGTATCTATATATTGCAACAATGCCCATTTTTAAAGGCATGGAGAGACTAATTTTTCCATGTGAACAAATACTCAGAGTTATGGGTAAATAACCTGGCGACTTGCCATAGCTACGAAATGACTGCAGTCCTGACATTTTACTGTACCTGCTTTTAGCATTCTGCTTATAGAGAACTATAAACCTGCAAAAAACAAAGGGGAAGCTGGCAGAATACCTTCAGTTATAGCTCTACAGAAAAAATGACTTCAGGAAAGCCATTTTGGAGAACCATTTCAAAGGAACAGAGGAGGCAGAAAAAATTATATCTTTCTGCTCTCTGCTTTACAGTTAAACTGCCTACTATTTCATTCTGTCCAATTCTCTTGGTCTGTTTGTGTATTTTTTAGCCTGAGTCTATTTTTTCAATATGAAGCACAAACAAGGAAGAATGGCAAAAGAATAGGTATAAATAAGTGAATAGTCCACCTTTAAAGAGCTGTCTTCTTTATGGGAATTTAGTTGTAATCTTAATGGAGAACAGAGCTAAAGAAAACAGCTCCATACTGCAGCTGAAATAGGAAATGAAAGGAAACATTTTTATTGAAAATTAACTTCCAGACACTCAAACCAGGTACTATTATGTTTTAGCTTCTCATGATGAATATTACCAGACAAGATGTTTTAACTATTATTATTTTCATTTTCCTGATAAGACTTACATTATTTTTCCTCTCTGCTCCTCTTTTTTTCTCTTGGTGTATATGTGTGCACACACAGTCCCAAGCAGAGACTTCTAAAATTCTAGAGCATTTAAGTAATGTCTAGATAATGTTAATATTTATTACTCTGCAATAATAGCATGCAGCAGGTCCACCCAAACACCTGAACATAAAGTGTTATATACTGTAGAATCAGAATAAGACGTCTTTTTGTACCTCCATGGCCTTAAAATATGAGTAAGTAATTTGTGAGTCATGTATATATTTTTTTTTTTTCTGAAAACAGCTGAGTGCATCAGGACAATTTGGATAATTCTCTTCCAGCTGAGGATTGTATCTATGGTAGGTTTTCAGACAAAATTTCCAGTTCTACAGGTTGTAGAATTGCACTGTAAGGAACACATCATCTGTGCCCAGTTTAAATGGAATAGCAGGAAAACTTAATCAGGAAAACTTAATCAGGAATTAAATATCAAGTAAAAAACCAGGATATCATCCATAGATTTTTAAGGAAGAGGCAGCTATTGCCAGCTATAGAAACTATAGATAGATAGTCAAGGTTTGTCTATGAATTAAAATGTATATAAACCAAGCCAGGGAGAGATGAACCCCCTGGGATGCCTCAGCAGTATTTTGTAGTGTGACAGCATGCACAGCACTCACCAGTGTTAAAATTAAGGAGTGGAGGACTATACAGTCTCCCTTTCAAAGCTGTTCTTACAATAAGATTAGAACCAGGTGTTATTTAGGATGTCACCTGTAATTTTAAAAGCAATTAATGATAAACATATTAGGATCTTGAATGGGACAATTCAGAAATTTAATATTAACATGAAATAAAGCAGCACCAGAGGGTAGAACATTCCTAGTTCATCATAATTCAGCATTTAATGTGTTTACCTAAGATTAGAAGAGGTGTAATGAGATAAAAGAAGGACTTGTTCATTGACAGCATTATTTAAAGAGTGTATTTCCCCAAGTACCTTCATATGCAGCATAATTGTTTTTAAGACAAAAATGAAGCAAACGTAAAAATGATTGTACAAAAGTGCATGTGTTTTATGTCACTTGTTTACTAAAAGATACCCAAAGCATTTGCCTAACGCTGCAGCCCACACTGCTATTATGTGATTATAATTTCCTAGAAGATTATTGGTACTGAATGAAACACTTCTGTGGTTGTGTGATTAGGAATACATGCTGTCTGACACTGCCTAAGAATATTTGTTTTAACAACAAATTCTTTTTCTCCCTCTGATTTGGAGATATCAGACAAGATCAAAAGACAAGATGAACTACTTGATGGTAGCCTGTGCTGCTGAATGTTCTACTCCCTTCTTGGCCTCCTCAGGTGCCCTCAGTGTCCAGAGCTCACAGACTGCAGGAGTGAGTGTCATGACCAGTCAGTAGGGTTGTGATGTTCCTTGTAAATCCTCATCGGATGAACAAAGACACAGGACCACGTGTCAGAGCTTTTGTGTTTTTATTATACAGTCACCATAACTCCATCAAACAGCCCACAATTTAGACTGAAAAGGTGTTGGCTAACAAGCCCTTCATTTGGTATAGTACACTTTATCAAGTTCTCAGCTCCCAGGACAAACTCCTCAGAAGGTGCTGACTCGCTAGCCTCAACATCCTTTTACAGTACCCCCACTTGCACAGCAAAGTTGTGGGGTAGATTATGATAGCTGTGCTTTGCCCACGCTAAGAAATAGAAGAAAACAAAGAATATCACCAGTCCTGAGATCCTGTGTTGGTCCTGCCACATGGACTGTCTGGAGCTGGGGTTGGAAGACAAAGAAAAGGAAAGAGGGGAGAAGGAGAGCCAGAGAAAAGAGAGACGGGGTCCGATCTGCTCCCTTTTATCATTAACCTGGTGCACACCTCTTATGCAAACCAGAGTTTTTGTGCTGTTTTGTTCACGCAGGCACATCCAACCCTTCTCCAGGAAGTGAGCTGGGAGAGGCAGGATGGGCCTGAGCATGAGTCCTAAGGCAGAGCAGAGAACTGGCTCAGAGCAGTACTGCCCCACCTTCGCAGGACCCTCTCCTCCAATCTCCTTTCCTGTAGCAATGCTCAGAATGCTTAAGACAAAACATGCTTAGCTGTGCTCCTCTGCAGGGAGCAGTGCAGAAATGGGAGTGACTGATCCAGGAGTGTTATGTGACAGATTTGGCTCTGGTTAGGGAGCTTGAAGATTTCCAGCTAATTTGGATTATAACATTTTAATGGAGACCTGTGATACTGTACTTTCCTTATAAAATCATTTTAATCCCTACTCCAGATTAAGTAAAAGAGATATCAGGTGCTAGCCAATAATCCTTAAATAATTTCTGTATTATAGATCCCTATTTTTAGACTTTGTTCTATAATTAGTTTAAGCTCTTTTGGTGTATTTAATTACAAATGTTGTTCTCCTTTTAGCTAGACATTATTCAGAAAGAGGGATGCTGAGAAACAAAGAGCAGAATCCTTAGGAAATAAATTTCATCTTGAATACTGAATTTTTCACACTGATTTTTGAAGTGGCAAATGCTTCATATTGTGCTTCAGCAACACACAAAAGCATTCCTCTTGCATCCAAACTAAATATTAATGCAAATATTACTCCAAAGCTAAATATTAATGCTATTGGTAGCAAGGTCAAATCTGCCAGTATATTATATTTCTAAATAATTTTCAAATATCAAAATATTTAAAGTAAATATTTAAATTGAAAATTTGGTGTTTTTTATTTCAGGAGACGCCCTCAACTGAATAAATATAAGGGAAGAACTGGCTAAATATTTAATTTTGTTCAGTTGCAGAGAGAAAACTTTTCCAAATCTCATATATTAGCACTCTTCAAATCCTATTTCTATAGCTGCAGAGGCAAAACAATGGAAACAATTAAATGTATGCTTTGTTTTTTTGTTTTCTCCCCAGGAATTGTATTTAAAATAATGAAATGGGTAAAGCATATCTTGTTTTTCAAATCTGGTTCCTTACTGTCCATTTTCTAAGCATTCATTAGAGAGAATTCATCAATGCAAGCAGCCTTCCTCCACTTCTTGAATGTAGATATGTCTAAATGTTTTGCTTATACCTGTTGAACACAAACATGTCATAGAAATGCATATTCTTGCACTGTAACCCTGGCAGTAGTTAAATCTACTTTGGTTATTCCCCAATCTACATAATAACCCAATAATTTGAGTTATCAGACTTTTTAGATGAGCAAAATGTATACTCTGGAGTCCATTGACTTCAAATAGAACCTTGAAAATTGAGCCTGAGACATAATGATATATTCAGAAAGAATATAAATAGTAGGTTAGTCACTCCTCAGTGAATACCGTGAATAATTTAACTTGCACCTATTAGTGTTCAATTTGACCCATATATTATCTCTCAGGTACCAATCAGGAAGAAAAATGTTGCTTTCATTATATTTCATTATAGGCACTGTGATTCTATTTCTTACTTAACTTTAGAAGAGTAATCCAAAACAGACTAAGAGATTATAAAAGTTGTCACTAATTTGTCAACATCCCATTTTCACTTTTTTTATTGTCTGCATACAGAATAGTAAGGAAAAATGGGGCACACTGGAAAAAAAATTCCAAGTGACATCCTGAACATATGCACACACATGTAAGTTTTTTTTCCTTCTTAAAAATATGACTTCCATAACCTCTTAGGAATATGCCCCTACTTCACATTTGCATTTTATTGGGGAACATTTATCTTGGTTTTAATGCCATCTCAGTTGAAATCTCAGTCCTAAATTTTAACTCATCCATTACACTTTTAATTCTGGACATTTTAAATAAGCACCCATAAGATTTTACTTGCCTAGAAATGAATGCAGCATTCTGGAATGCAGCTCTGTTAATGAGAAAAGGGAAGCAATGAATGATTTGGTACATTGGTATTGCAATTGTAGCAACAGTGTTGTAAAGAGCATCTTGAATTGATTTGAATAGAAAAGTAGATTTTTAGTGAAAATTAATTTGGCATATAAACTATTATCCAAATTTTAATCTTAAGAAATATACTTTGGTGCGTAAAAAAGGTAATACTTATTTTGAAGATCTGGGACCTTATTCTGGGTTGTTATCATGAATTAATAGTGATAATACCACAGTGAAGACAATGTATAATATGGGAGAATTTGTGAGGATGATGATGATGATGATGATGATGATGATGAAATATCCTGGGAGATTCCAGAAACCAAAAATAATTCTAGGAAATATTTCCAAGGGTATTTGAACAGTACCTTCACATAAATGTTGTATTATTTGTATGCTGTGTTCCTGTTCATAGTGTATTTCTTTTTATTTAGATCCTTTTCATGAATGAGATCAGAGGAGCTTGTCTGCTTTTACTCAGAACGACTGTATAATTGCATTTTGCAAAACTAGAGCTTCCAAACACTGGGGAAAAATAAACAAGCAGATAAAACTCCCAGCAAGTCCTAAAAGGCAGTTTTGAAAGGGTCAGGGCCTGAAAATTATAAAACCTACTCATTTTGCTTTGGGTTCTGTCAGAGTACTTTCCCTCAATTTTTTGTCCTCCTTGCAGGTTTCATTTCTGAGAGCTGGGTCTTTTGGGGAAATAGTTGGTTAAAACCAAGAAAATACCACGGTCCAATAAGCACAGAAGTGCTTGCTAGTGATATTAGAATGCTTGTGAAGCCACTAAGTTTGATCACCACAGAGGTTTTTAACCACAAGAGGGACAGATAGTTCAGAAGCATTTTAGCAAATTGTACACAGAAGTTCATGGTCCCAGATCTTTCTTGGACAGGCATTGATCGTACAATTGTAGAATCATAGAATATACTGAGTTGGACGGGACCCATTAGGATCATCAAAATCCTGCTCCTGACCTTGCACAGAACAGCTGCAAAAATCACTGTTTTTGAGAGCATTGTCCAATCACTTCTTGAACTCTTCAGGTTGGTGCTGCAATCACTTCCCTGGGGAGCCTGCTCCAGTGCCCAACCACCCTCTGGGTGAAGAATCTTATTCTAATATCCAACCTAATCATCCCCTGACACAGCTTCAGGCCATTCCCTCAGCTCCTGTCCCTGGTCACCAGAGAGGAAAGATCAGTGTCTGCCTCTCCTCTTCCCCTCACAAGGAAGTTGTGGTCTGCAGTGAAGTCCCTCCTCAGTCTCCTCCAGGCTGAGCAGACCAAGTGACCTCATCTACTCCTACATTTTTCTAAAATATTTAGCACAAAATAAGACTGTAATTTTATAATTTCTTAATATAAAATTTTAATATTTGACAATACTACATTTTTTGTGGTTGTTTCTTTTGGTTATTTAGGATCTTTGAGGAATAAACCTAGCTATTCTCATTACAAGATAAAGCTCAAAACCTGAAGCAGAAACCTTGAATACTGTACAAAATTTCCTGAGGCAGATTCTGTAAATGAGAAGAGTGAAAAGGGAAGGAGTAGCATATTGCAACTTTTCACCTGATAATATCTACTGATAATAAAAAGTGCCTAGTAAGGGAGTAGGACCATGGAAAAATAAATCCCTTAGAAATACAAAACAAGCCATACACATTCAGTGAAGAGGGAGCTCTCTGCCTGGCAGGAACAGATGTACCTTTCTCAGATCAGAGAAGGGAGCAGTGAGGGCTGTATGAGCATCTTTATCATAGATTAACAGCAGGGACTGAACAAACAAATCATAACGTGATCACCTACATTGAAGAATGAATTTTCATTACACTGACTTTAATCCATTCTGTAGAACAGGCACGAAGAAAGCTATGAAGTGAAAAGAAAGGTCATCTTCCTTTTCTAATTCCTGCAACGATAATACTGTGATAGATGAGAAATCTTTTCCCAAAGAGCAAGATGAAGGGACTGGCAGAGGAGTCTAGTCGGATGCTTATAATGGAACTGTTGTCGCATTTCACTTTCCACTATTCAGCTATTCTAGTTTTGTTTTCGGTCTTTATCTGACCAGGGCAGATAATCTTGTTCAAGGATTTTGCCAGTGCAAAAAAGGGTAGAAAAAGAGATCTGTATTAGTTACTGGCAGGTAAGGAGAAACTCTAACTCCATACTCCCCTTTCTTTACTCTCTTTCATCTCTAACATGCAGTGGTTTTCTCCCTTTTAACCCCGTTCTTATGTGACTAATCTTCACAAGTGCAGCCGAAAGCATTTTGGAAACCATCATATAAACCCAACACAATTCATACTACAATGAGCAGCAAGTTTGCTACTTTATGCTGAGTATTAATAGATTGCAAGGGCCTCCTGGGACAGCAGATGACTGCATTGACCAAAGAAACTAGAGTCCAAGTCAGACCAGTGAAGAGATATTTAGAAGCATTCACCTGAAAGAATCAGGTATTCTTTCAGCTTCAGGAAACACTACTATTTCATAACAACACAGACTTCTGCTTTCCAGAAAGTTGTGGTGTTACAATAAGGAGGCAAAGAGAGAAAGATTAATTTGCCATAAACATATATAAAGTCTCTGATCTGAAATTAAATTTGATGGTCATCGCTAAACTCATCACAGCAGGAGAAAGAATTTCAAAGGGGGAGTTGAAATGGGGTGGCAGTGAGGTTTCTTGAAATTGTCCACTGTTAAAAGATATTCAAATGAGTAGTTTAATTCACTGTTACAAAAACTATGGAATAAGCTAAAACTTTATCTAGAAATGTTCTTGAACCTTTCCATATTAAGACACACCTTTGAAAGTCACACAAAGTGAGAAAAGCAAAATTAGGAGGCCAGAAGTTCAAGCTAGAGTACCTTAGAAGCCTGAATAAAGAATTCCTGGAGGTTTATAAATCTGTTAGCAGTGTCCTACAGGGTCATTAACTTCCAATAAAAGATAGAAAAGTTGTACTGAATCTCTGGAGATTGATAATGGGATGTATAGCATTCACCTCTAGCTTGTTAGGTCAAATTCACCCATGCTGAAAGGAGGTCTTTCTGATGCGGATGTCAAAGTTGGTGGGTCAACTGCAGTTCTTTTCTAAGTTCCTCAGCTTCGGTGATTGTTACCTAAGCCTCACACCACGAGCGAGAGCTACACAGAATTATGTGACTCTCTTGAAGTAGGTCATGAGAGTCTGTGCATTTATGGTGATTATACCACTTGGCATTGTACTTCTCCAGAGAGTGAGACGGCTATTACCATTCAATATGACACTTCCAAGTCAGAATCTTAATTGTATTTAGAAGTAAAACATTTTGCTAAAAAACAAACACATCCCCACTTCCACACAGTTACTTAGCAAATACCTCTTAATTTTTTTCTACAAAGACTAATGTTTGTTCAGACTTCACTATCACTTAACTTATAATCCCCTTTTCTCTATGTTCTTGGGGAATATCTCATTTAAAAGCTCCTCACTCTAGATCATGATTTTTCCCAGGGTTAACTCACTCTTAAACTGTTTTTTGGTTGCTGGTTTCTTCAGTTGCCCTGTAATTACCTATGAGTGTTTTTATTCAGGCTATTGTGGCTATTGTGCTGCTCCGCTGCTTGCTTCCACCAGCATCACCCCATTAGCCAAAATCAATGTAGTGATATAGAAAGAAGTCCATCAATCCAAGAATTACTGTCATATTGACCATCTCTCTTATAGTGTTCAACACAGTATTACACATTTGTATCCCTAGGTAAAGCATAACATCACCCCCTAATTTCCTACAACGTGCCTGGTTGGCTTTAGGAGAATTCCCAGAGAGTGAGAGATGTCTTCCTTACATAGTACAACACAAGGCAGCCAAGCTTGCTAATAATAGCAAAGAATGCTTCAGTAACACTTGTCACTTCTGAAGTGATTACATCTTAAATCATGGTGGAAAAATGGAGGATGGATAAGGTCAGTTACCACCCTCTGTGCTGTTAGTCCTCAGAGGACTTGGCGTTCGAGGACTGTGATCCACAAATCATTACTGTGCTAATCACTCACATAAATGTAGTGCACAACAGTAAAAATATAAACATAAAAGCTCGTTTTGAGCTTATAATGATAAGCACTCAAGAATTAAATAACATCAAGATTACAAATGTTTGAACCTAATTTGCATCCAAACTCTTCTTTGTGCAAATGCATTATCATACCATCTTTAATTACATGGTGATATGCTGCTTCTTCTGCAAGACTTTCATTAAGCTTAAATTTGATAAACTGAGGAATCTTGCTTGTTTAGCAAACTTTCTTTAAGCAAAAAATCTCCATAAATGTTACAAATAAATTTTAAAAGTTTTCTATCATAAGAGTAGTTTAATTCTACAGAGATTATAAATCCATGAAGGTTTCAAGTAAAATAAAGAAAAAGCAAATCAATTAAAAATAAATACAATTAAAATTATCTTGATACCAATCCAGAGGAAGAAGTGATTCTAGTGTGTTTCAGAAATAAAATTTATCTATAGATGAGCCTGGTTAATGTGGTCATTAGAAGCTGAAAGCTTATATTGTTTGTAGAATAATTTTTCTTACTTTCTTTCCCCGGTGGTTAACTATGTAAACAATATTTTAATTTAGGTTTTTTCTTCTGGTGCTCCTTAAAAAAATGTCTGTTACATATGTAAAGTGACACTATTTGCACTAATACACTAAAAGCCCAAATCAGGGATCTCCAATTCACTTCATGGTCCCTCTTGAAAGTTTTTTAAGATTTGCGTGTTAAGCACACACCATGTCCATCAAGGACTACTTTCTCCCACAATACAAACATGGCAAGTTCTGTCAGGAAGGGTGTGGTAGAAAACACTATCGGATTATTTGTAGTGTTTTGCTGTAAGTTCCTAATGGGTCATGGTCAATTTGACTGAGAAACTTTCTAGTTGTTATATATCTAAATTCATTGCATTTTGCAGCTGTTTGGTAGACCATTTACTCCTTAGGAAATTAATAGCTAAGTGCCTTCCTTCAAAGCCTGCTGCAGTGAGATAACAGAAGAAAAGATATTCAGATACACGGTCACATAGGATCCTTTGAATGGCTGTCATGTGTAAGTGCAAATGAATAAGTATAAACATATTACAAATATGCTCAGGCACATCTACTGCAAACTTAAGAACATGCATAGAAGCAGGCATGAGCTATGTGCACTTAGACCATCCTCCTGAGCAGTCGAACTGGTCTTGGGAGAATTTCCTTTTCTATTTTCCGTTTTCCATTTTCCCTTTTCCTGTTCCCTTTTCCCTTTTCTTTCCCTTTCTCTCTTTCTGTTCTCTCTCTTCTCTTCTCTTCTTTCTCCGCATGTTTTATTGTTTTAGTTCTTTATAGGCAGCTGGAACAAAAGGTGTTATACCTTTATAGGAAAACTACTGTCTTCAGGAGTACATTCTGAAACTCAATGAGTTTTTTAATGTCTTAAAAATATGTTTCAAATACCATAATACATTCTAGTCTTGCAAATGTTTATGTTGTTTTAAAAATTGTGAGGAGACTTCTTTCCTTAGGAAAAGACAATTTTAACAAGAGTATTTATATATTTCTGTAAGCAGTACCAATTTTATAACCTGTGCAATGTTTCAGTTGTGGAAAGAGAACAGATTTGTCCCTTTAACCAGCAGTGTGAATCAATATTATTTTTATAATATCAGTTCAAAATTAGAAGTCCCACTTTAATACCTAAAATTGTTTGAACTGAAATACCAGTTTTACAGATTTTTTTCCCATAAAAGTATTTTTATATTATATAGGCGTATATAAAAGTATTTTATATATCAACATTTTTTCTTAATTCATCCTGTTTTTTGAGACACGCAAATGTGATACAATAAGAAAATACTGTTTCTTATTTATAACAGATACAAGACTTTTCTTTTATCAGATATCTCCAAGTATAAGAGAAATTTTAAGGTTAATATGTCAGTGAATACATGCAAAAAAAGGTCTTACCCTGCTGTTGTGGTTTCTCATCTTCAATTGACCTGGCGCTCAGCTGTAGACATTGCATACTAAATCAACACCTCTGCCACCAAAAAACCTGTTAATTATTATTACAGTTTCCACATGATTGTAATTCAGGTCACATAAATGACCAAGGAAATATTCCCCCCTTGCTTGAGAATAAACATAGGAAAGAGAGAAAGTGTTAATCTTTTCACAGCATTTCTTTTTCCTTTCATAAACCGTTTCTAGAAAAGCCGTTACTCATTGCTTGTATTTTATTTCTTCTGATATATGGGATTCTTCCACCATGGAGCAAGCTGGTAGAACTGTAAAAAAAACCAAAACTTCTCCATGGGTTATCAGGGGCATCAGAACATGAGATCACTCAGTTACACTCAAGGAAAAAGAATCACTGCAGTTTAGTGAAATCATGTGCTGGAAACTCAGGCAGAGTAAAACCTGTGATTTCCAGGTACCCTTGCTATTACTCTTTACGTGAGTCTGTCAGCAAACAGCAACTGAAATTTGACTTTCAATTCCACTTCACTTTCTTGTGAATTGAAAAACTTTGGCAGTTGAGATCCCACAGGTCACAGGTCATGACTGACAAAAGGGATGTGCTTCATCAACTTCACTAATTTTGTATTGCAGGGGCTCTGGTGTTCACCCAAAGTTGTTAAATTCACCTTGCAAACTCTTTAAAGACATTATAGATGCATAACCAATTCTAAGGACAATTAGGAACTACAGGTGCAATTGCCCATGGAATCTGCATCTGGCAGCCTCCCGAGTACCAGTGGGATTGTGCCAACTCTGCAGGACTGACTTAGGCTGACAAATTTCAGGTTGCCTATGGCACCTGGGGGAAAAGTAGAAAGAAAAGGGGAGTTAAAATAAAGGAATAAGGATTTTTTTGGTTTGTTTGCTTGTTTGGTTTTGTGTGAGTGTCCTTTTGCTAGTTTTTTTGTTTATTTTTAAAGGGGTAAACTCTGAATGTCAAAAGGCAGCAAAATTAATCAATCATGGCTTAAAGCTTAAAAACTCTATTGAAAATTTAAGAATGCAGGCCTAGTGCTTACATATGCCACTGGAGTTTTCCTGTTTTCCAGGCACAAAGCTGTCAAAACCCATTAGACTACAACAAAAAGGATTGGCCATCACACTGAAAAGATTTGAGAGAGCCCAAAATACAGAGCTGGACTGCAGAGGTGTCATGGATCTGCTTCTTCTCTTTCGAGGGGTGTAGTCTGAAAAGTTCCTTTCTCCCTTATCTCTGAAGGTAGAAAGAAATTCTTAATGATCCATAAATGAAATGGAAATGATGGCTTGCTGTATAGCCCAGATAACTTTTGGTATATTTGCAGCATATAGAGGCAGTATGTAACTTCCTTGCTTGTTTGCTTATTTTTTGTCATCCGTCTCTAATACAATAGACATTTCCACTTACTCCGTGTGGTTTCTTCTTCCCAAGCCTCACTGATCCTTTTTGTTTGTTCTTGCAGAAGAGCCCAATAAATTTGTTCTTTTTTTACACTCTGTTCTGCTGAATTCAATACTAATAGCTCCATTCATCTTTACTCAGGCTGTTCTGTTTGACATCTGGAGAATCACTGTTGTGTATCGCTGTCTAGATATAAATAAACACAATGTTTGTTAAGTCTGTAAAGTTAACCACTCAAAAGTTAGAAGGTGGTAAACTTACACTTGTCTTTCAAAATGTTAATACATTGTCTTGAGCATACATGTTACAAAAGTTTTACACTGATGCTGCTTTTTCAATAAGACAGTGAATCAATTGAGTGAAATCAATATTTTTTTATTTATGTAGCATAAAGTTATTCATGATTCAAATCCATCCAATATAGAATTACTAATTTATGTCTGAATGGACTAATTGTGATTTCATCAGAATACAAAATATCTCCATCTTTCTTGGACTTTAAAGAATGTATTTCCATGACAGCAGAAGATCAATCGATATTGATTCTATCCAGGGGCCTAGGCAGAAGTGGCACAGTACAAGGTACCCACTTATTTCGTATGCCCTTTTTGAAACCTCTGAGTCATGATTCTCCAGAACATTTAGGAATTACATCATGCTGAGCAAATTTTGTGACTATTACCTCCTGCCATCAGAAAATGGGAAGGATAGAAATTCTACTAAACAAGTGCTATGTGAAATATTTTGAAAAACATAAGCTAGCTAAAAATGTCAGACTTTGGAGGAGGTACTTCACAGGAGTGGCTAAAAGTTCTGGGTGAATATAAGACAGTGCACAAATGTGCAATCATGATGGATTGTACAAAGAAAAAAGTCCCTACATTATAAAAGTAAAATGAGCTTGGCTCTTTCAGTAAAAAATGCACATCACTAGATCATCCAGAAAAGGAAATAAAAACAAAAGAAATGCAAAAAGAACATTGGAAGATACATGGCTTGGAAAATTACACCTAATCAATTGAAGTTTGGCAATGTAATGAATGACTAAAATCAGGGTGTTGTAAGGGGAGCACTAGTTTATCTTTGTTATCGCCTACTATAAAATAATAATTAAAAGAGAATATTTTGCTTTGTGTTTCCATACAAAAGAATTATGTGGTTTCCAAATCAACTGATCCAGCTGCAATGAAATGCTGATGCCTCTGTACTATGTGCTGTTTGAGGGGAGGATAATAAACTTTTAATTTCTTCTAAGGATTAATTACAACTCCCAGACTGGAAAATCACTGTTGTGTGGCATTCATTCTTGGTACACTGCAGATAATACATAAAGAATTGTCATTCCAATTTAAATTCCACTGTGCACCTACTTAAAGTCTGTAAAACTTTCTTTTTTATACTTCTGATAGCTATGCTTTGTGTCAGGTGAATTCATTGCTTTCACTTGGCAGGGGAAGGGCAAATACAGTAAGAAATTTCAAAGATAGTTCTAAATTCTAACTTATTCCAATTCTCTTTCTTTGTTTTTTGTTACATTCTGGCTGACTTGCTGCTGCACAATGGGTCAACAATGATTTTTAGATTCATTCCTTATTGGCATTTAAGTAGCTAGAAACTAATAATCTTCCTAACCCACAGAGATTTGCCCATCAGTTTGGATCTCACACAAACATCTTGCTCTGACTCCAGCTGCAGCCTAATTCTTCCATCTCTTTTATTTTTTATTTTCCCTACAACAGAATGATTTTGCAAAAGGCTTTCTACAGGCTTACTTCTTGAGGAAAGATTGGTTTTACATGCAGTGTCAATGAATTAATGGTAACAGCAATGATACAGTGCCAAGACTTAATACAGACACTGTAGCTACTGTGCATTAGCTGTTTTTCACTCCCTTTCTTTTACACATGAGAGGTTTGTAAAACTGTGGGCATCCTCTTTCAGAAGAGAAAGCACTGTTGGTGAATCAAGGCTAACACAAAGTAATGTGAAAACCTCTACAGTGCAATGGGATGGAGAACCACATAAGAAATTTCTTCAATTCTTGCATTACATTTCAATGTTCAAGTCCAGGCTCACTCTGAATGTGTTGTTTTTTTTGCTGTGTATGCCTGTTCTGTGGAGAATGAAGAAAGGTGTTGATATGGAAGTGAAAGTATTGTGATATTCCCTTAAAAGGTGAAATACAAACATATTACTATTTAGGGCCATTTATCTATCACACCTGGTTCCTTACCTTGATGTCATTATTTCAAGTATCTTGTGACATTTTTTGGCATATCCAGAAAAAAATTCTCCCTTAAGTTTTTTATTAACTCAAATTATTAATTAATTAATAAAAAACTTTAATTCAGTTTCATAATCCTTAGGGTAGCCTTGTTTCTGTGCATCCCTGAATAATTTACAGAGTGTTAGAAACAAGTGTTGTCACTATGTGACTACTGAACTCCCAATAAATCCTTGTGTGTGTGCATATGTGTGTGTGTCCTAAAAATCATAGCTGCTACTTCGCTAGAAAGGAAAGAAAAGTACATCTAAATGGAGGTTGGCCTGTGATTGTTTAAATCATGGAGAAGAGCTAACATCAAGGAGAAAACATTGCTATCATTAGAAGAATGTGAGAAGTGCTAGGAAACCATTTAAGATATTGTTGAGTTTAAAGGAAAAATTGAAACAGCAAAACCCTGACTTTGCAAAGAAGCCCTAGATCTATATTTGCCAAGACACAAATATAAGGAAAACAAAGCTGGTCAAGGAATCACAGAGTAACAAATCCTTTGGCATGCATTTACCTCTCAGCTATATTTAACGTCTATGTATGTGTAGCACATGGAATTCATTCAGAAAGTCAGATTTTAATATTACTGTCATCTATTTCACAGCATCATCTGTAGGCAAACCTGATATTTAACATAGGCTGTGTCTGTACTAGCAAAAGAAATAGTGCCAGGGTATGCTTTTGGCCACTGGAAATCGTCTTCTATATAGTTAGACTTAGGGTGACTATGGCATTTTTTCCTTCTTCAGCTCGCACTTGCACAAGCCTCTCCTGGACAGTAGTAGGGAATGGGTGCAGGCCATTACTGCAGAGACCATTATCAATAAGCAGTTTATGTGTGACCACCATCTGTTGCAGGGTTAGAAAGCTGATGTTATAAATGTAGACCATTCTGTGCTAGCTCGCCTCTGTGCTGGAGGGCAAATTTAAGCGTACTGACAAATTTAATAGAATTGATAACAAAAGCTGTTGAGATACTGAGACAAAGGGATCAAGAGAAGGGTGACTTGTGTTCTGAAACTTTGTGGAAGTTCAAAAATCTGCCTTTGTTGCTCAGCTTGAAACCTGACTTTCTCTGAAATTTAATTTCTATGAATTTAAATGGAAGAAAAAAAATCAGGAAGATGTGTATCCTTGCCCATTCCCATACCAGGGTTTCAGTGTTTCAGTATCATCATCTTCAAGGAGGTTGGACCAGATAACCCCATTGTGCTCACTCCCAGAATATTCTGCGATCTTCTAAGCAGAAAAACTTAAATTGTCAGTTATAGGTCACAAAATTAACTTTGTGGAGAGCTGCTGGCAGACACCAATCAGTACACAACTGTGAGACAGGAACAGTTGCAATTTATAACCAAGGCTATCCTACTCCTGGTGCATCCTGCCATTCATCTTGAAAACCTAACACTGCAATCATCATTCCTGCCCATGTGCACACAGAACTGCGCAGAAATAGAAATCCAGAGAAGTTAACTTGGTCCAATTTTAAATAATGAATGACTTGGGTTTTGTTTTGTTTTGCTTCATTTTGTTTTTAGTATGACCCTTTTCTTTACAGGACTTTGTGAAAGACACATAATCCAAAAATCTTCTGGAGCGGCAAAAATCATTCAACCCTTCTTATTCTTGCAGGTCATGAGGATCACATTAATGTCATATTTAGCTATGCAAAAACCAGCTACAATAAAAAATAATAAGGACTTCAGCAAGTTACTTCACTTCTTAAATAGCAGATCGTACACTGTAGTCTAACAAAAGGTTTGAGAATTTTAGCAAGAGATGTATAATGAAAAAGATCATAATTTTCCCATCTGTTTAGCTAGCAAACCTTGCTCACCATCATATGTTTTAAATGAAATTACAGATATGAATATAACTCCCTTTTCTCTTGACATTGATTTTAATTTTGAAGGCTTATGAAAAATGTGGAGTTTTCAAATGAGCCTGAGACAAATGTATGATCAAGATCCAGATCAGAAAAAAATGCTGTTTAGGACATGTGGCATCCCTAGCTGTTGCTGCAATAGGTTTAAGAGACTAAAGAATGATCTCAATGTCTTTGCAATGTGTGTAAGGTAATAACAGTTGATTGATTGGCTTCCCAAATGGGACACTGAAAAGATATGACATAGACTCCTTTATCAGTTAGCTGATTCAGATTTCATGTCTAAAATTAAACCTGCTCTCATTAAACTGCAGTTCAGATTGGAAAAGTGACAGCGAAAAGAAAACCATAGGGATCCCATGTTCACAGTCTCTGTTATTTCACAGGAGATCTGTTCCCTTTTTCCTAACTGCTGCTTCTATTGAACATACCATTGAGATCTGAAATTCAAGTTTCTATCTGTCATTATTAGAAATATAGAAACTGTGCACCCAGAAGCTACTTAAACTAGCATGCATGAGAGAAGCACCTGTATATTTTACCAGTGTGGATTCTTACTATCAAAAAATGGTAGCTGTACAAACTTATTTAGCAATAAAAAATGCAGTGCTGGATATCCTAATATCTAAATATGCTTGGAAATTGCCTATGCTAAAATGCCATCAGTTCCAAAATTATCACAGATAGAGAGTGGAGTCTCCAGTGTAGTTTACAGAGCGGAAAGATTTTCATTTAGTGGTGCTCATAGAGTCCTTTTAGCAAGCACAGCAGAACTTCTCCTGGTTGGTCAATCTGAATATAGAGATCTCTAAAGTACACAGTGAAGCACAGAATGATAGAATCAACTAGGCTGGAAAAGACCTTTGAGAACATTGAGTCCAACGTATAGCCTAACGTCACCTCACCAACTAGACCCTGGTGTTCAGAGCCGCATCCAGTCTTTTCTTAAACACCTCCAGGGATGGTGACTCCACCACCTCCCTGGGCAGCGCATTCCAATGCCCAATCATCCCTTCTTTGAAGAAATCCTTCCTAATGTCTGACATAAACCTCCCCTGGTGCATGGAAAAATGGCCTCCATCTCCCATCCCATTATCTTACAAAGATGATGAATCCATACAATCTATTACAATACTCTGTAGATTTCCCTGCTGCTTTAGCATAATCTGCCATCCTCTTCCTCCTCTCTGTGTTCGTTCTTTCCTCTTCCCCAACTTCATAAGGTAGTGACTATTGAAACAGCAGCGAAAAGAGCAACAAACCTGCACTTTTCTGACTGTAAAAGTGGGACCGTTGCACCTTGTTCTGACTGTTAGACACTTTAGAAAATGGCTTATTTTGGTTATGGTTTTGCATACATATTAACAAGGCCTGCTGAGATGGCACTAAAGAATGTCTCAGAGAGGCAGCTTTGGAGTCCTTCCACTGACTTCCCTGATGCTTTTGGTTGGTAAAGCCCAAACTGTGTACATGCGCTCAAGCAGAACATGTTTGTGCTATGATAAAGAGCTCAGAATAGTTGATTCCTGTGTTATCTTAAAAAAATTAGTAGAAAGCATCTCTCCAAAAAGTGCAATTGTTGGATTTAGTTCCCCTCTTCTCCCAGCCTGTCATTTTATTCCGACTTTTACAATAGAACTTCCTAGACTCAGAGGTAAGAACCACATTCACCAGGAGAGGAGGAGACTGTATTTAATTTTTCACACTTGAAAATGTTAAAAATTTTACACTTCCAAAGAATATAATTATAGCATAAAATATAGTTTTGTCAGTTGCTATTCCCCTTCTTCCCAGGAAGAAGAAAGATTTCTTTTTCTAGTCAAAATTTTTTGAACTCTCAGGTTTCAGAAGTATCCAGATTCTAGTTCAGCCTGTAGTAAACTGATTGTGTGAGCAGGAAGCACTATCTACTTTGTCAGTTTGGAGATTTTCTTTGGTAAAGGAGAAGATTTTGACACATGCACTGATGGGGATTTTGCTCTCAAATCTCTGACATTAAACATTAGCCTCACATTTCTCTCCTATTTTCTGTATATCTGTATTACACTTATGACTATTGAGTAGACTGTTCTAGTGCTGGCTGGATGTCTCCAAGCCATGACTTATTCTGACATGGTGTCTAGTCTGAGACAAAAACTCACTCCAGGAATTTTAATAAGACTTTTTTTATTCTACATTTCCATTCATCCTCTTTATTTTACCCATAATTTCCATTGTGACGTACACTTTTCGCTTGCTACTTGTGTATGAAAGTAGCTCACATTGTGATGTTTTTGTATGCAAGAATTTTATAGGAGATAGAGGAACAGGACACAAGAGGCTGATCCATAATTTTATGCAGTTTGAAAGCCAGTTCTTTCCTACTTAATAGCAAGCAGATGGCTAACTTCCCTTTTACTCTTTTATTTTCTTGAGCATGCTTATGTTCTGCTATACATTCTAAGGCAATAGCCGGATGTTTACACTTTCTGCAGAAGAGAATGACAGACTGGATTTGTGTGTGGTATCTCATTTTATTCTAGTATCATCTGACTTCTTTCTTCTTTCTAATTTTATCCCATTTGATTATTTTTAATTAGTTTCCCTGCATTTAATTGCCGGTTCTCCTACATTTCACTGCTCTGTGAACACAGTGAGCACTTATGAATCCAGTGGTGAAATGATTCTTAACTTTAACAATGCAAGGTCAAGACATTGCTAGTGTCTGCTATTAGAATACGTGATGTGCAATAAAATTCAACAAAGATACTCTTCATATTGAATTTGCAGTTTCTTACTAGGTTTTGCCACTTTTTAAGCAGCAAAACTAGCTATTTTTTTTTTTTAATATGGAGATCCTATATGGATTTTGATGATTTAAAAATCTGTTTTACTGAGGACATCAGAAAACTCCAACTACTTTGTTTATGTGCCCACATAAAGGCCTTTAGAAAATTTGAGTGCTGTTTAAAATTACATGTTTGTTAACTGATCTCACCACTGGCCTAATTTTATTTAGTTCTTCTTATTATTGCTATATGATAAAGCTCTGGGAAACAGCATGACCGCTACAGGTTGATATCTTAGCTCTCAGTACCTCTTCACCTTCTTGCCCTGGCTTAGAGCTTTCTGAAGATTTCATGCTGGAAGTTTTATGATCTGTTTCTATACCTAAGAATACATGAACCACTATTTGAAATTTCTGTGATAGTTTATTATTCTAATTACTAATGAAGAGGTGCATTATAGAGAAGAAAAAGCTCAGAAGAATAAACTGATACAAACACCTCTGCACATCTCTTAGCCTCACTACTGGTGCTTTTTCTGTGTTTAAACTTACTATGTTGATAACCATTCTTTACACAATTTTCTTCCATTGTGCTCATAATGCCATGGAATCTCATTCCCCTTAATGTGAATTGCTGCTGGTATTACCTTCTGATTGCTTGCTGTCTGCACCCAGTGTCTGTTTTGTGTCTCAAGCGAGCTGTCTTTTTTTACCGTCCTAACACCTCACTCTGTTCTGGGTTCACCTAAAGCATATTAAGATCTCCTTAGAACATTGAAGTTACTATAATTGTGATTTCCCATTTCACTGCAAGACAGTACAGAATTTTCAAATACCCGTAGCTTCGATATACCAACATCTCCTATATTCCTTCTTCCTATGCCTCTTCTTGAACTTGGCATTTCCTAATCAGGCAAAGCAGGAAATTCTTGATGGAAGTATTATCTAAGGGTTGCTGAATTGTTGTCAAATGTTTAAGTAGATAAAAAATGCTTTTTCTGATGGTCTTATTTTTGTTTGGGAAGCATTCATTTGATTTACTCATAGCAAAATTAAAATATTACTAGGACTATATTTAAACGTTTAGGATTAATTCTTGTTTGATTACTGACCGAAAAGATAATCTAGCCATCAAATATGTTTTATAACATTACATTACTGTATGAAAACAATGTGACTACTGGATCCATGCTCAGCACAGATAATGGTAAGGAATAATAGCTTGTTGGAGAATGTATTTAAATTGAACAAGCGCTTTGTTATACTAAAAACTGGTTAAACTAATAATGGATTTCTTCTACTTCTGTACAGGAGTTTAAAGGGACAGCAACATTAGCCACAATTTTATGCAAAAATCTTCTCTGTCCTGAATTAGCTTTCTGTGAAAGTAAAGCAGGTTAGTTTAATTTATTTTAAGAATGTGTCTATGATAGAGGTTTGAGAGAATTGTTTCCTGAATATTATCACACAAAAATTATGGATCATTTGAAGAGACTGATAAGCAAAGCTGTCAGCTTTCATGCTCCAAATCCACAATGTCAGATTTTACTTTATAAGGAAGAATATTTCTACCAAAATTCAAACAATTTTGAATTGTGACTTCTCTTTTGTTTTTCTTTAAAGAATGTCTCACTTTTTTCCAGGACCTCTGTTATTTTACATTTTTTTTCCAAACCAGCATGTGATAAATATTTTTTTTAACAACATCAGATTTCTGTAGGAAAATCATAGCTCTATAATAACCGAGAGATATTTTTCATGACAGAAGAGGGATTGACATTTTAATAAGAGGCAATAGCAATGTGAATTCTAGGGATGCAGTTAAAAGAATTATATGATACAATAATTATTTAAATGGTTAACATGCTTGTCAAAAATTCATTCAAATGTTATTTATTACAAAATTGAAGCAAACAATGATAATTACCAGACCATGACTGGCAAATGTTGAAATCTACAGTCATAAGTGGATTATTATCTCTATAATTTATCAATTTTTGACAATATAAAGCAAATTCCACAGCCTTCTTACATGGAGTAGAAAATATTTAGAAAACCAGGATGAGCTGAAAGATGTGAAATTCTGCATCATCCAGCATGCAAGCTCTTTCAGTTGAAAACCATTCAAAATAAAGAGAACTTTGGGTTCCCATCATTCTAAATAGAAACTATTATCCCAAATTCCTTCCCTCCCTGTACTTCACACACAAAGTATAAAATTCTGCTGTTTAAGTGTCTTCCCACTGGCTTGGCAAGATGAAGTTAACAAGGAACACTCACAGTTCACATGTTCCCAAACCAAGGTGTCTATAAATGGGGGCTGTCTGCCAGCATACTGTAGTCTTGAGAAGTTTTAGTGATTGTGTTCTCGACCCACTCAGAGCTGCAGGGCCAAGCTTGCCCTGTCCAAGACCCTAGAATGTCCTGATCACTGCAGAATTCACTAGCAGAGGATCAGCACCCAGTTATTCAGCAGAAAGTGGGTCATAGTCAGCCAAGTCATAGCACGTGCACCCAGACTTGTCTGCTGAATCACAGCTCCCATGGCAAGATGAATTTTGCAATGGGAACATAGATTTTGATTTATAGTTCAAATTCTATGACACTTAGTATAACAGAAGCTGACTTGGGTCAAATCCATGGGAGAAGCCATGTTATTAATGAAATTAAATTTAATAGTAATATTAATGTTTGCGTGATTTAAGAGTAATAGCTGTTTTTCTTGAAGAAGGATTTGACTTTTTTTCTGCTGTACAGAAGCACAGTAACACATTTCTCTGTTCCTGGAAAGCCACAGTAATGGTTTGCATATATCTGCATGAACACATGCACTGAAGCCTCTTTCCAAACTGCATAACTTATAGAAAAACTCAGTTAATAGCTGGCCAGCTTGCTTGCTGTGCTAGTTTTTGTTGGGGTAGAGCCAATTTTTTTCATACTGTCTGGTATGGGGCTGTGTTTCGGGTTTGTGCTGGAAACATCAGGGATGTTTTCATTACTGCTGAGCAGTGCTTCCATAGAATCAAGACCTTTTCTGCCTTTCACCTGCCAGAGGGGTGGGGGTGCACAAGGAGCTGGGAGAGGACAGAGCCAGGACAGCTGACCCCAGCTGACCACAGGGATATTCCATACCTTATGGTGTCATGCTCAACATATACAGCTGGGGGAAAAATGAAAAAGGATAGGATATTCAGCATTATGGCTTTTGCCCTCCCAAGTCACCACTGTGCACGATGGAGCCCCACTTTCCTGGGGATAGCTAAACACCTACCTGCCCATGGGAAATGGTGAATGAATGTCTTGTTTTGCTTTGCTCGTGTGTGAGGCTTTTGCTTTACCTATTAAACTGTCTCTGCCTCACCCTACTAGTTTTCTCACTTTTGGTCTTCTGATTCTCTCCCCATCCTGCCATGAGGGGAATTAGTGAGCAGCTATGTGTGACTTATTTGCAGCTCTGGTTAAACCTTGATGGTTGTACATATGTAAAATGCCAATCAAGACTCCTCTCCAGCGCAGTGATGAATTTCAGTAACATGACATTGAAAAGCTACTACTTCATGAGAGGAAGTCCGGATGACTTTCTAGGTCATAAGGAAGACACAGAAGCATATTACTCATAACTTTGGATAATATTGTTCTCTGCTTGAAAACCCTGTTGGAGAATAAACCATCAAGCAGCTAAATAATCCAGGTGAATGTGCAGAGGTAGCATGTTTTCAAGATGCCAAGTCAGTTGATTTTATAAGAAAAGCTACTGGGGCAGAAACACTTCTTTGAAAGAAATTGACCTGAAAGAGAACACCTTCTGCTGTTTCTTTATTCATCTGTAAACGACTAATCATGAGTTCTTCTGCTCTAGACAAAGTGTCCCTATTTGTGCAAATTTTAAATGAAACTGTGAAACCTAATTTTCAGATACTTAAAAGCCCATAGCTGGACACAAGGTCCCCTGGTTTTACATGTAGCTCTCAGGTATTATTATATGAAAGAGCCACACAGATAAATACTCGTGTTCCAAAATTCTCCTGGATTTATTTTGAAAACACAGAATATATTATTTTCTGTTACTAAATCAAATACATACCTGTATGTATACATACCTAAATATACATGTGCGCATTTATAGACATATAGAGCCTTTTATAAGTCATACTACGCTCTTCCTGTTTATCTTTCCACGCTTTCTCCCACTTATTCTTAATTATTTGTTTTCCCATGCAGAGCACTGGGATAAAAGCCAAATTGTTTTTTTTTTCTGGGAAAAGGAAGATTTAGATACCACAAATTAAGACACTTAAATGTTGGAGGAGCCATCACCTTCAGTTTCGTTTTCTGCATTGAACTGCTCTGCAGAGCAGCCTTTGTTTGTTTATTTCTCTCCTCCTCTTTGTAGAGGAAATCTGACAAGCAGACTAAACTTTTTAGATAGAAAAACAACTGCCTTACTGGATTTTGATCCTACTATGCTTCCTCTTGTGTTAAAAAAAAAAAAAAAAAGGTAGTTTGAGAGCTTGATTCTGGTATTTATGCTTCTGACAAAGAAGATTCAGGGCTTCCTTTCTGCCTACTGACAGACAAAGGTGTATCTGGTAGTTGGGACTATAAAATTTTACAGCCAAATGAGCAATGAAAGAGATTTGAATAGAAGAATATTCTAACTTCAGCAGATTTTACACAGAAAATGCCTGAAATTTTTGAGAACCTACATTGGATAAATTATGCACAAGGGAACACAGATACACTTGGTGAGCTGTTGTGGTACTTGACATTTGTAGATAGAAAATATAGCTAACGACAGAAAACGAGAACTCTGAATGGAGGAATAGGAAATAAGTAAACTAAATATTTTCGTGGGAAGGGTGTGCATCTGTGTTTATCCAAATGATCTGGAGGTGACAAAACTGTGTGAGTAATACCCTGTCATTCCACTTGTCTTCCCTGCTTGTTCTTTCCATCAGTCTTTGCTGATCATATTAATTTCATGATGTCTGCAATACAAACTGTAAACACTTCAATGCCACTACTATCTTTACCTGTGTTCACCACCCTTGTTCATGGCATCTCAGTCCACCCTGCATCTGCAAATGCCACAGTATACAAACCAAAGCAAATTTTGAAATACTGGACATATTTATTTATTAACATTCTTTTAGGTAAGGGCAAATCAATCCTTCCAGCTGTTTATTGTTTTGTGTGCAAATATGGTCTACCTCACTCGCAGCACAAGATGATTCTCCTATGAAATGACATTGCCACGTTGCCACATGAAAATTTGCCTCAAAAAAGGACTTTTTCTTGCCTATAGTATTGTTGTTGTGAACTGTGTACATTTAAAAAACAGAGTAATAGCTGTTGAAGTTTCAACCGGTAAGAATGTGAATGGTCTGAGAACAAGAGCCTCCTTTCGTATTCCATAAATGTGACTGATAGCTGACATGCTGGGGAATAAGAGGCTTTGTCTAGTAAAACTCATTTTCCACTACTCCTTTGTATAGGTCAGAAATAATTTGCTTCAAAAGGAATTTTGAACTCTTCACTTAAGGTGGGCAAATTCAGTGACCACAGTTTTTCTGAGATGTAGATTCATGACAAAAAGGATTTGGAAACTCTGAAAATTATCTAATGTGACTAGCCATTATTCCAGGAGATGACAAAGAAGGGGAGCTATGCCCTCAGCCCCAGCCATTCATCTTGTCAGATATCCATTCTTTTTTTTTTTTCATTATTATGGCCCTTTAAAAATATGTATTTCATATTCAGAATTCTCTCCTGCCTTGAGAGGGCATCAAGTTTTATTAAAGATTTCAGTGAATTTTTCAGCACGGTGAGGTTCTCTGAAACTGTATTCCACTGGCCATAAAATTTACCTGTCATCACAGACTATAAGGGAAAAGAAAAGCTACTAACCTAGGCTGCTGACATCATTAGACGAACAATCTGAAATTTGCAGTGTAACTGAATGCTAAGAAGAAACAGAAAGAGGAAAAGATATGGTTCCTATTTGTGCCTCAGAATGACTTGTTCAGAGAATGGTTCACTTGAGCCTCTACTTACCATTCAGTGAAAAACATTATCCAGAAATTTTTGAAATTGCTTGAGGCCTTTGAAAAAGTAATTTCAGTGTGGCTCACTGCATGAAAAAAACCCCCAAAAACCAGTAAAATCTCTAGATGAGAGAATACTTTAACTTAATGAAACTTATATTAAAAATACTCCAGGTTTTCTAGTCCAGTGTCTTTACCATCTGTGATTTCAGATATTCCAGATGTTTGCACATAATGCATCATGTTACGCTCAGTATTTGCTGCAGCAGAGAACAGCAATTTATTGATTTTTGTAAGAACTTTCTTAGTAACAAAGATGTAGCCTTTAAACTACTTTTGAATAAACTTCCCCAGTAAGGTATTAACTCTAACTGACCCACAATTTAAATTGCTCACCATGACAGTCACATGTTTGAGTAGATCCCTGCATTGAATCTTTACATTGACAGTCTTGTTAGCAGGATGATGACTCTGTCAGGTAATTTTTATATTGCATAGTGCCTCCCTTGTTAGGGAAGCCATTTAGAGCTTTCTGAAAGGGACCTGCTGATATTCCATGCAAGTATTGTGTGGAATATGAATGTGAACATATGGATGACGCCTGTTAAATTTCACTACAAGTCATCTGGAAGAGAAGACAACGTATGTTTGAATAAATACAGAATTTGGTTGGCAGTCTACTGTCATTCCAAAACCTAGGCCGTCTGGTGTCTGGGAAGCAGGGAGGAGGCACATCCCCTGTGCTCAAGAGAACACCTTTACCAAATAGCACAGAATTGCACTCTGTATGTAGCTCCAGATTGGTGAAAGACAGCTTGTTTGACATTCAAAGGGATGAAATAGCACCAAGAAGAGCTTTCTTGAGGTGCTTTCATCTTTGCCAGCTTGCAATGTCATCATGTATTTCTGGCAAATAGAGCTTGCATCAGTTCAGTTGACAGGTCCTCATGAATTTTAATATCTAAGCTCCATATTCATGTTAGGAGCATTAATGTTCCCTGAAGCCTTTTTATTCTAGGAAGAATATAAATATTTCAGAAATTAATTTCCATATTTTTTTATGTATGTTTCTCTATGTATGTGCTTCTGCACATACATAATATTGCTTTTTCATCAATTTTTTGCCAAAGTTCAAAATAAATTTTATCTTGACAAAAGTAAAGCAGAGACATTAATTTTCGAATCCTACCCTCCAAGCGGACAGTATGGTTGGATTTTTAAAATGAACTTGTCTTTTTCCTAGAGTGGAAAAGAGAAAAAAGTTTGTGGGTACATGTATCATGTCATATTCAATTCAGGTTACAAATCTGAGGGCTGATCCCCAACTGGGAAGAAATGGCAAAGCTCTTGTGGAGTAGAGAAAATGATCTTGGCCTTGTATAGGCAGAGTCTGAATCCTTCTCAAGAGGCAATGCTTTATGCAGAGGCAGCAATAAACTCTTGAAAAGACATAAACTCATGAAAAGTTGTTTTCCACGAAATTTGAGGATAGAAGCACTGTAGAAAATTAGATAAAACATCCATGCTCAGGAATATAAAAGTCACTAATAAGAATTTCCTATTTTCTTATGTTGTATTTAAGAAATCTTAAGATATTAAGAGGAGCAGATTTTTCAAGTCACTTGATCATAAGGCTGCAAAAGATTTTTGCTAAGGTGCTTTTTACGTACCTTCAAATAGACTGAAGGAAAAAACCCAACCCCAAATCAACAACCACAACCTTTGGGAACTGCTTATTCAGCTATTTGTTTACTGAAAAACAATAAATAAGAATTACTAATAAAGTGTATGGTATGTGTAAAAGATATCAGTTGCTTGTAATACTAGATAGAATGGCACACAATATTATAAATCTTCTAAGAGAAAGCGACATATACAAAAAAAAAAAAGAAAAATTCTAGAGTCAAGTTCATAACAACAGTGCGGAAGGTAATAACGTGTTTGAGAACATTTTTGGTGAAAATGTTCTTAGCCAGAAATGCAATTGCTATTATCCTAAAATTGTTCATGAAATAGGAATTCTTTCACTGAGTAATTTTGTGTGGGAGAGACACAGAAATAGCATTTCCAGAAGCCTGTCTGAAGGAGAAGGCTCCTTTCACCCAGCAGCAGGCTTCCAATGCTTTTCTCAGCTCCTTCTTGTGCCAGGCTCTGTGGTGAGGGGAGGGAGAGGGCTATAAATCTCCACTGATTTTCCAGCTCACTCAGCTCAGGCTGCTGAAATATTCAATAAAATAGAGAGCCAGACTCTGAGAAATGAATTTGTATCAAGGCTGTTATGTCATTTACACCGTCAGTGAGATGTTCAAGTTCCAGTCCCATGCCTGTGACTACCTATGTCTTTATAAAACAATAGAAGCGATGTCTGTAAGCTCCAACAGGGTCTGAAATGCAGTCAAAACTAAGCATGGCTTTTGGATACCCTGGTTATGTCCACACTAGGTGATGATGCTGATGTTGTGCAAGAGATTGTCTTCTTCTTCTTCTTCTTCTTCTTCTTCTTCTTCTTCTTCTTCTTCTTCTTCTTCTCCTCCTCCTCCTCCTCCTCCTCCTTCTCCTCCTCCTCCTCCTCCTCCTCCTTCTTCTTCTTCTTCTTCTTCTTCTTCTTCTTCTTCTTCTTCTTCTTCTTCTTCTCCTTTTTCTTCTTCTTCTTCTATTATTGTTTCAAGAGTCTAAAATCAAATAATTCCATTTGAAGTGACATGAACTGTTTTATTTCAATCACAGGTTTAAATCGCAATTTATCAATCACATTTCCAGATCATCATTTTGGTGATAATAGTAGTAAGTATCATTCAGAATGTCAACTTGTGACGACCTGTTTTGGGGTTTTGACCATTGCAGGAAGAACATTTATATGTTAGAGGTGGGGAGTGCTTCAACAGTGGATTAAAAAAAATTATTGTCTGAGATAAAATAGTGAAGGAATCCTACCAGGAGTTACTAAAACTTGTAGATAGATGAATGCCAAATCAGGTTCAGAATGTTGTCATAAAACCAAAAATATATCTTTAAGACTTAAATGGAAGCTCTAAATCAGTTACAAAGGATGAAATTTTATTTAGCTTTTATGCAGTATCTCTGAAGGACTGAATCTGTTTTCTAACTATAGGTAAAGATTAAAATTAGACTACTTTGACTGTGCACTTCCAGAGAGAGTAGGGAACCCAGTGCATTTTAAATTCATTTATTTTGAAGGAAAAGCACAGATTTCCAAACTGTTAGCTAGAGAAGAATCATAAAATAATTTTGGTTGGAAAAATCTTTAAGATAATTAAATCTAAACATAAACCTGGCACGGCCAAGTCCACCACTGAACTGTGTACCTAAATACCACATCTACTGGAGTGTTTTAAATACCTCCGGTGTATTACGTCTCATGAGTGGAAACTTTAAGACATAGTGCCTACAGTGGGGACATGCAGTGGAGACATACCACCAATTTCAGGTACTGTAAATGAGACAATCATAATATTATGGAGTCATTCAGGATGCAAAAGACCTTTATGATCAAGTCCAACCATTTATCCAGCACTGCAAAGTCCACCACTAAACTATGCCATGCCGAAACAACTTTTAATTATTTTCAGAAAGTGACTCCACCACTTCCCTGCGTACCCTGTTCCAATTCTTGACACCTCTTTGCATGAATAAATTTTACCAAATATTCAATCTAAACCTTCTCTAGCACAGCCTGAGGCCATTTTCCCTCATCCTTGTTACTTAGCCAAAGTGACCAATCCCCACCTGCCTACTCCTTTCAGGTATTTGTAGAGAGTGAGACGATCTTCCCTCTGAGCTTCCTTTTCTCCAGTCTTACCTTATAAACATATTTAGATATTCAAGTAAGAAGCTAACTCAAATACATTTATGATTAACTTGTGATTGTTTCATATTTTTAATGAAAGCTGTGGTATATTTCTGAGCTCTGAATATACAAGTCTTTAGAGAAAAACAAAACAAAACCAAAATCCAGAGATGCCCCCGTGTGCTACTAACTTGGCTTTAAAGTCTGAGCTGTGAAGAAAAGAATTATTGAAAAATGTAGGTGAGGAAATAAAAAGTTAAGTACCTTTCCAAATAGCTTTTTACATTGTGGTGGGTTGACCTTGGATGGCTGCCAGATGTGTTATCAATACCATTCTAGCTACAAATAAAAGGCACAGAGTTATAAGGGCTGTTACGGGAAAGTTAACTCCACCCCAGCCAGACCCAATACATAAATAAGGCAAACTAACCTGAGGTTCAAAAATAGCCCCAGCTGTATCCCAATGCCAAATCCAAACATAAACTTTTAAAGTGACTTCTCCTCCATTCCATGTTGTATTTTTTCATCTGTACCATTTATCCGAGCTTTCTTAAAGCTGATGCATTGTACACAGCTATTCAAACCTTTAATATAAAACCACTTAGACCAAACATCTCAGTGACATGTCATCTCTCTAAATGTTGCTGTGTTTTTAGGTGTCTCCTATTTTACAATCAAAACTTAAAAAGGACATGTAGTCTACTGCAGCAATATGTCAGAAAAATGTTGTAGATAGAGCTCATTCAAAATGAGCTTTTGCTTTCCCAATTCTATGAACTGCTTTGAACCTGTACTTTTAAATTTGCTAGGTTTTTGTACAGCAGTAATTTTGGGAAAGAGACAGTGCTTCCTTGTTAAAATAGGGTATAGCTGTGGAATTACATATTTTGGTAAGGTCCAACAATTGTATACTCTACTAACACATCTTTTCCCCTGTTTTAATCTTAATCTATGATTCATCATGCTATCAGTAATGGGAATCAAAAGAAGATTGTCATTAACATAATAAATCTAAATAATTTCCCCCAAATCAAATTACACGTGAATATTGGCAGAAGTGGAAGCTGACCTAATCATGGTTCTCTGCTTCCTTTGCAATGTTGTGTGAATGTCTGTCACTATGTGTGGCACTGAAACTCCTGGTGAGATGTGAAAATTAAAAACAAACACAAATGTAGGGGAAAAATAAGTCTCCTACAATTTAAAAATTGCCTTTTAAATTTTGCAGAATATAAAAGGGAGGCATTAAAATAAGGCACAAAATAAAGATCCCATATCTACCTTCACTGCCTTTTACTTGTTATTTAGCCATTATTCCTCATTTATGTCAGTGTGTGAGTAGTCAACATTTTTCAGTCATTTATGTTACCATTCAGTTAAAACAGTAATCTTTCAGAATGATAAGCAAGATAAGAACGTGAAGATAGAAGGACAAATAAGGTAAAATCAGCACTAATATGTGCCTATCATTCATGGTATGTCAGGTATGACTAGGGCACAGCAAGGGAAAAGATTAAACACAACGAATGAGGTCATATTCCAATGTGTACAATTAGATATTTTGAAAGCCTAGTACACTAACAAAAAATCAACCTTTTATTTTCAGATTTTGAGAACTGAATATGGCTTCTGAGATGAAAGAAATAATTCACAGCTTTTAGGCTCTTTGGGAACCACCTCACATGTCTGGCATTAATTGAGATGTTCTGGTACCTTGGTAGCTATGGGTGGTTTGTATTCCACATTGACAGAGATTCATCTTGGCATTTTAAACTAAGTCTCTGGTCAACTCAACTGGACTTTCTCAGTAGCTACTTAGGTTGACACTTTTAGAAGGTGATTTTTTTCCTTTCTGCTTTAGTTTACTTTGTTAAAATGGGTTCAGCCATGTCCTGGAAGTACCTACGTGTCTTACCTTGTTCCCCTCTGCTTATCAGGTCTCGTTGAACCTCTACAAGGACATTGGTGTCTATCCCAGTGGCATAAAGGCTGAAGTCTTCAGTATTTTCTCTGTTCTCTATTATTAGAATATGTCTGAGGATGTATGTCTTTTATTTTATTAATTTTTAAAAATTTTCATTCCACTTGAACAACCATTTACTACACAACTTCATAGTTTAAATGCAATTATGTTTGAGGTATCTTCCTTTCAGTATATTCTTGTACCTCCTGCATCTCCTTTACCTCTTTACATCTTGGTAATGGTATTTGTTCTCCAAATTTGAGCATTGTTTTATGAAAACAAACTACGTATGAAACACACTTCTTTTACAATTTATCTTTGAAAATTTGGGAAAATTACTCAATTTAACATTTTTCTGTTTTAACCTCATGAATCTAAGTTTGCATTACCCCATATACTTTTCATTTTCATTATACATTAAGCACTGTTGAAATTATCTGATCCAGAAATAGTGACTGCTAATTAAATTACTGCTATTTCCAACTTCAAGTGACTTCCTACAACAGAAAGGCACAGCTGTAGTTTATTTACAGGCAGAAAATTTGAATGCCCATTGTCTGTGAAGGAGGACTTCTGTTCATAGCTTTCTGTGTGAACAGGGAGCTGAGTACTTTATCATTCCTTAATGGCATAGGACGAAGGTAATACTAAGAAACAGAGTAGTTATATAAGCCTGTGGCAAATAAGAGCTCCAAAAGGATGAATTCCATAGTAATTTCCATCTACTGTAAACATGTGTGTTACAAGCCTGAAGTTTATGAATAATGGCTTCATTTTGAAGTAATTAGAATTCTATGCCATTAACAGCAGGAAGTCTGGATAATTGTATTTTAGAATTAAATGTCTGGGAAAAGACATTTCTGTCTCTATTACAATTATGTTTATGATTAATGAGAGAAATGACAACAAGCAATAAAAATACAAAATAGCAAAAATTAACTGTATCCATCATGGATGACAGTATGAAAACTCCAGTGAATCAGTAATCACAGGTAAAAAAAGAGCTTGATAATCTTGTTCTGTTTCATATTGGAGTATCCTCATCTCTTTCCCTTATTTTTGAGGTGTTAGTCTTCCAGCTGCTTCATACCAGAGTGTCAGCTTGAAATAGTAGAGATGATGAGGTGCAAAATGATATTATATTTTGTGGACCAGTCAAACATTGTTTTGTGTGCTAGAGCTTGTCTTGATGGGGTCGGGGTGTCATTCAAACACATCTGTAGAGCAACACAACTAATAGTGTTTTAATAGCATTATATTTATTGAAGTCAATTCTCTTTTCTCTGAGCTAATAAGTGTTGGAATATCTTAGGTAATATAAAGTTTCTTACAAAGCAGATGAAACTGCTATTGTAATTGACCTGAATTTGTTTCTTGATGCTTCCACACTCCCAGTTTTAAGAAGAATTGTTTTCTTATGTATTGCTTCATGTGAACTGCTTCTATTCCCAAGCAGCACCATGACTCTGTGTCTGAGCTAAAACCTCTACCAGCTGCTGATTTTGTGGTATTGCAGTGGGAAGTCTCCTGAGTTGCACCATGAGGAGCCTGCTGGCAGGGCTAGCATGACTGGAGCCATGGCATAACTTATAAGTCACATCAGATCAGGTGGGACTGAAAAATTCCATCTTTGACAAAAATCCATCCCACAGCAAACTGCAGACCATGCCACAGGAACTGAAGAGCAGTCACTATCCAGATGAGTTGTTTGCACACTGCTCTCTTCTTCTCCTGTCACATCTGCAGACTAAGGGGAGACAGACATCACTCTCTTCCCTCCTGTTTCTACCTTCTTCGTGGACTGTTTGGGTGTTTGCCTACTGGAGTGGGTCTGCTCAGATAAGTTCATCAGTGTAATGACTGATGATTCTCAGGGATGTTAGGATTTTCACATCCTTTCTGCACATTCAGAAAGCTGACATTGTCTTCTAGAAGTGGGAAGTTTTAAAACTGAAGTTTTTAAATGTCTGAACATATTTTTGTTCAATTTCATACCACAACAGACCTTGTCAATACAGAGGTTCTCGGCAGGAGGTCTTTGTTGAATTGGACTCCGCAGTAAAGTTTTCTAAAGGTATTCATCATCTTAACAGACTGCATTGATTCTATTTTTCTTTGTTTAACTGGTTGACGCCTCCCATTAATGACTTCACAGGGTACTCTGTGTCATAAAACAAATGTAACTCTGATATAGCTGGTTCCTTTTGTACGAACAGGTTTTCCGGTTTGTTTATTTGCTGAAGGCTTTATTGAAAGATATTGTCTCTCTCTGCTTGTGTTTTGCTCTTGTTCTCAATTAGCCCCTCTATTGTCACTTAGGCATTGTTCTGCTAGACCTGTTTATCTATGTTAGTCAGTTTTTCAATCTAAACATCTCAAGGAGAAGGAAAGCTGAAAACTGTCCCATAGGTTTTTCTTGATAGCTGCTGGATAAATATATGCTTTAGGAAGCATGGGCATATCATTGCACAGTGCCTAAGTTAAGGAGATTGATTGCAAGAGCCAAAAGGGTAAGCCCTCCTAGGCAATAAGAAAAAGCCTGCCATTCAGTGAAGGTTCCTGCATTCTGAAGATGTTCAATAACCAATGAATAGCCTTAAGTGCCTACACCACAACTCGGCACTGTAATAGGAAAGAACTACTCATGAACGTTTTGTGATTATTTTTGCTGTAAGAGTTCTGGTTTATTCTGTTTATCACTCGTAACACCTTTTGTAGCACCTATCACTCTAAGAGGTCTGTACTCAGCTAGCTAGGAATATATTCTTTGCCTGTGGGGTTTCTCTTCAATCATATATTGAAAAATGGCTGCACCTGCCATGAATACTCACATTCTGTTGTTCAGGAATGAATGAATACAGGTTTCTGCTATTTGCCTTGAAACACTTTGCACATATCACTGAGGTGCAGAAACAATATTGTCTTTACTTTGCGCAGAGTCCTGCCTCACTGTGTGTCAATTAATCTTATCAGCAATAAAATAAAGAAAAGAAACAGTTTGGTGCTTAATGTAGCCCTGTCGAAGAACACCAAAAGGCCAAAAAAAAAAGTTTTTTTAAAGCAGTTTTTCTGCAGACCAAGGGATTCTGGCTCTCATAAAAGGTGATGATGGGGAGTGGGGCACAGGTCAGGCTTCAGATCTGGAGATGTAAGAGACATTCAAAAGATCACCTCAAAGCCAGATTATGTTCTCTTGCTGTCAGACAAAAAAGAGAATCTACATGGCCATGGGCATTGCCTACTGGAAATCCGTGTGAGACTGTAATGAATTCTGCACATTATCTTTGTTGTAGGAATTTCTCCTAACAGTTTGTTCTCCTATTTCACACACACTAAATCTTGCAACTGGTTTGTACAAGATCTTACTGAATGTGACCATTTTTCGAATTGTGTTTTAGCAATTACTGAGCTGCTTGTAAATATGTGCTACACTTAAATAATGGTTTTGTGCTAATTTTGTTTGTTTAAGCAGTATCTTCGAAAGAAACACTAACTTTTGCTTTTGTGACTCACCTTAGAGTCTTATCTACATATTCAGTTAAATGTGAAAGATTATACATAGGACTAAGAGATGCAGAGCTCATCATTGTAATAGAAAGGATAAATAAGGATTGTAAGACTGTGCTTTTACTCATATTCCTTATATACTACTCCTTCTTAGTAATTAACTTCAATGGAATTCTAGATATTAAGTAAATAAATAGTCACCAGGACAGTAATTTTTATGAAAGGATCTCACAATGCAAGATGTAATTACTTCCAGGTAATATTGTAAAAATTTTATAGCTTTTCAGGTTTCTGACAAAATCGTTATCTTAACTGTGTTTGAATTTTTATTTCTATTTTTTTGTGATGACCTACATGTGACTGACAGTTGACCTGAAAAAGTATCTCCCAGAACAGAAGGCAAGAGAATGTTAAAACAAAACATGACAAAATCATGAAAGGGCAAAGGTAAATCTGAACTTTCAGCAAATCAATATCTCTATGTGGTATTCTATTAACACAATAAATCCTTTACAAGGATAAGAATGTTAGAGAAAATACTGTCTTAATAAATTTATTGTGTCTTGAAATAAAGATTGTGGTAACAGTGAGCAGAAACATCAAGTCCAAAAATCACACCATCGACAAGAAAGTAATCTTGCAGCCTACACAAGAGTTTAAATTTTCACAGTTCAGTTTTGGCCCAATGCCTACATGCAATCCTTCTTCACTTCTGATTTTCACATTAAAATCTGTAGCTTGCTGTCATGTAAAAATAGGACAAAAATGCCTTGAACAGTTTCATATACAGGTTGTATATTTTAATACTCACTTTGGAATATTTGTTCCCTGGAGTACATCATCAAAAGACTTTTAAGCTAATGTTGTTTAATATAGAGAGAATAATTAAAAAAAGAAAAAAAGAAAAGTGACCTAATGTAAATGACTCGGTATATGGTCTTAGAAAATTATATTTGCTATATAGTATGCTATGTTATTCTTTATAGCCAAAACTTCAACAATTAGGGTTTTAGTCCTCCATGCAATTTCCCCTGACTCTTTTCACTTTCCATTCTCTAACCAAAAGTATTTTACAGAGGCATCTCCAGCTGTCACATGTAAAACACGTTTTTTCCTGAACAAATAATGCATAAGAATCAAACTGTCAAGGAAAGAATCCCAAGAAGCCACATCAATGGACCTAAAGCCATGATTTTTCTAGTATAATTCTGTGTAGTGTTCAGTACAGTATGAAATGCACATGTAAGCAATTAGAAAAGCCTTCAGCATAGAAATGCATTGAGAATATAAAATCGGGACCTTGAGAAGATGGTAGCATTAAAAACATTCCCAGTTAAAGGTAAGCATTTTAGCTATTAATTACCTTTTTAAAGATTTTATGCATAGGGTAAGGAAAAAAATCTTTTTAGAATGTATAGTGATGTTTAGAAAAATTCCTTTTCTAGAAAATATGAGCTTGTGAGGTACTATGGAAATTGCAGCTGAGTTCTATCCTCAGATACATGGCTTTTGCCAAAATCTAGGGTAACTGTTTGTAGGTTACCAAGTACAAGACTGGCATTCATTTAAAAAAAAAGTCTCTACTATTTCTGGCTGTGCCTTACATATTATATTTTATATGCATCTATACATATTGATGTACATACAAGTATATATAGTTGTATTCAGTCTGAGTAAATGTAAAATATATCAAAGTGAAAATGAAAATGTGCTGATGTTATTCTGCAGTGAATGCAATTGTATCTATTCCTGGTAATTGTATGCATATATATTTTATGCTTTATAGTATGTAATTGTATCCTATATACCGTTTTTTCATCAAGCTTATTTACATGAAGCTTAATGGCTACTTGGGAAGACAAACACCATCACTCCAAAGGTCCCCCTCTTCCTTCTTCCCCCAGCTTAACATGGTGCCATATGGTATGGAATGTCCTGTCTCAACAGTGTCCCTTCCCATCTTCTTGTGCACCCCCTGCCTCCTTGCTGGTGGGGTGGGATGAGAAGCAGAAATGAACTTGACTCAGTGCAAACACTGCCCAGTAATAGCAAAACCATGCCTGCATTACCAACACTGTTTTCAGCACAAATCCTAAACATAGCCCCCTACGAGCTACTGTGAAGGATGTTCACCAACCCACCAGGCACAGTAACCTGTGAATCACATAACTTTCAGATCCCAAAGAAAATTGAGGCAATGACTGAGAGCACTGATAATTTGAAGGAAAATGAAAATATTAAGATATTAATTCTCAAATTACCTGTAGCTTGAGAAATCCATTGATAATCTACATTTAAACATATTAATTTTCATATTCATTCATAACCAATCCTTGCAACAAGTTCTGCTGAATCTCCTTACAGGAGGGAGGGAGGGACTGGAGAGAATGGGAATGGAGTCTGATGAACTCCACAGAATCCATAATAAAAATAATTATGAGTGTGACTTAGGGAAAGGAAGAAAGGTAGAAATGGCAAGTACGAATGCAAGGTGAATATTATGATCTTAGCATATGCCATTAATGGCTGACTTATAGGTAAATAATTGCAATTTGTCTGAGTTGAGTTCAAAGTCATCCTTAGAGGGCATTTGAGAGCCAAGTACACTATAGTTTTATGTAAGAATACAGAAAAACAATTTTATGTATATTTTGAGGTTATGCATTTTCACAAGCGCCGCTTTCTGTCAGACAGGCCCTTAGTACCTTAGTCCCTTATCCCAGTGGTGCAGGCTTTTGAGAGAACAAAACTTGGTACACATAAAAAAATCAAACCGTTCTCAAAAAAACTGCCCCTGGGTTACAGTGTAATGGGTAACTCAGGCTATGTAGCATGACACATGCCCAAACCACCTTCTGAGCACCTGGGAATCTCTCCACTCCGAAAGTCACTCATTCACGCAGAAAGTCACACGGCATCTCATGAACCAAAACCATGTCTTTAGTGCATCTTTAATCTGGGCTTCAAGTCCTGGTGAGCGGTCGCTCGGGAAGCAGGGTCCTACCCTGATCCCAGATCAGACTGTCTTGACTTTGAGCTCAAGGAGAGGAAGTGCATAAGCGAAAACCCTTCTGAATCTGCCTAGACCTGGGGAGAGTTGCCCACTTATCATATTAGGGCTGTGCTAGGGTGCAGGTGAAGAGTGCTGCTTGTGCAAAATATTCTGCTTCTATCCGTGAGACTCTGCTTGCAGATTTGTTGCCTTCCTGGAAAACCAGTCTATGCCTGAGGTAGCCACAAGGTACCCTCTAGGAGACTGTATGGAGGTCTTTCAGCACCATGATGAATCTGCTGTAAACCTATCACTGCTCAGACAGTACTCTGTGTCTTCAAAATGTCATATAACCAGTTTGAAAGATGGTGAATTTTCCTTCTCCGAGAAGAAAACCATATGGATTGACATTTCTCTGTATTAACAGAGATTTGCTCTAGTTAGTTAATTCTCACAAAGTTCAATGACTGACAGATGAACAAAGTAAAAAATACTGAATGTTTTCTTGCTCTAAATTTTTGTGAAAACCCTTTGCTTTTTAGCTGGATAATTTTTTAAGGTAGCTCTTACTTTCAAAGTCATTCTTGACCTGGCAATGTTCCCCACAACAAAACCATGCAATGAGGTTCCTTCCATTAATCAGGGTTATATTGGCTTTCTCCCAGACTTTTTTCTTATTTTGAGTTTTTTGTCCTTGTCTGTTCCATGCTTCCTTTCTGACTTTCATCTGGCATTCCTTCACTCTCTTACTTTCCTCAGTACCCTCTACACTCCATTACATGGAATCAATCTATACAAGCCCACTTTTGTCTCCCCTAGCACCTCCAACCACAGCCATGTTTTCTGTAGTCTCATTACATTTTCATTGTTACTTGGTTGTTCCTTCAGGTTTTGTTTTCCTCCCACAAAATCAATTCCACAGCTTCCCCTTCTCCTCTGTGTTCTGTGATTAAAAACAATGTGCCGTTGCACAGGAGGAAAAATAAACACACACACACAAAAATTTCATCACAAGAGAAGCCATAGGAAAGCTAAAAGAAATGGAAGTGGTGCTCCTGTTGGCTGAAATATTTGCTCTACAAAAACATTTTCATTAACATTTTAAAACATTAAGGAAATATTTGTAAAAATAATCATTTCATGTCTCCACACTATACAACCAGTGAGAAAAAGGGAAAGTTAAACTGGAATACCTGAAGGTTGTTCAGTGTTCTCAGTATCCAAAACACTTACTGGCTTTAATGAAAGTTCTTTATCCTTGCTGTGCAATTAAAGGGATATAATATTGTGCCATCTATTGTTCCGATTTTAATATTGATATCATGTTTACCAGTTCAGCAAAGTGCTTGCTCTTATCAGCTTCCTGGGACTTGGGTAGACAGTACAGCTACTTGGAACCCTGTAAAATGCTATTTCAAGTAGACAGAGGAATTAATGAATATTCATAACCACCACCTACAATTCAGCTTGGATATCATGAGGCAGCTACTGGCTGTGTGGTTTTGTACAATAGAATGTCATCAGTAATGGAAACCTCTTGCTCACACAAAGGACATTTGTTGAAAATGAATTTAAATGTAAATTGTTACAGAGTAAATTGTTTCTCTGCCTGTTACTTTTTCAACTCAGGACTGGAATACTCAGGAGTTGTAATAAATTAAAATAAAATGGTTTCCCAAGTACTCACAGAGGCATGTTATTAAAATGAAACATGCATGTATATTCATGAAGAAAATGAGAAAAGCTATTCTTAATCAGAAAAAAAGTCGAAGACAATTTTCTGCTAAGAACTCTTTCCAAAGTACCCATTCACAGATACCTCAAGAACTCACCTCCTGATATCACAATTTCTGCATCTCGGTGTCTGTGTTGGCTAAGTGCAAACCCTTTTCTGTCCCTGTAGATATCAAACTACATTTAAATTCAGAAAGTGACACAATCAAGACTTGCATAAAGCACTTTTGAAGCTATCAATTTAACAATTTTAGATTTTTTTATATATATATATATACATATATATATATATATACATATATACATACGCACACGTGTGTTGGTGTGTGTACACACAGAACGTGAAGGCAGCTGCGTTTCACAGAAAGCTGTCATCACAGATATTCACTCACCTGTACTGTGTTACTGTGCTGCTGTGGAACATCTGTTTGTGCTCAGAAAAGGCACTCCAGACCTTTCTGTAGGGAGCTGCATTGTAGTGATGGATGAAAACACCATGCTTTATTTACAAGGACAGCCTTTCTCCTTCCATGAAAGCAAGTGCCTTTTCTAACATTCTGAAACACAGGGCACAGTACAAACTGATACACTCCTTATTAGCCCATTAATAAACACAGTGCTGAGGTGACTGAAGCTTTGCTTCAAGCTGGGCTTTCCTATCCCGAAGCTGCTGAAGCTTGGCTCACCCTTTTCCATGAGTTCCAAAATCTGAGTAGATGAACCACCTATTTTGTGATCAATGCTTACTGTTGTTGTTGAAATGTACTGACTGTAAATACATATAACAACTTTCAACTACGTAGTCTTCTTTTAAGACTAAGGATTTCATGCCTTGCTGGTTGGTTGTAGTGGTTTTATAAATTGTATCAATGCAAAACCCCAAACAGAATACATTCCTATCAGTACTAGTTAAGCTGAGTGCATCATTTCCTTTTGGGAAATATCTCTCTTTTATGAGGGCAGAGAACTACAAAAGTCAAAATATAACTGGGGAAAGTTCTTTCCACAGAGAAGTATAAATTCAGTTGTAACCATTATGATGATTTCCATCTCTTCCTCATGTCTTATTAATTATCACTTTTACACTTACTGATTTGTGACGTCATATGGGAATTTTCAGTGTAATTTCTGTAGATGAATTCTAGGGAATATAGGACCATAGCATATCATAACATGGTCTGATAAGAGGAAGCACAATTTTACAACAATATATTTGTGATCTGACCAGCCTAAACATACTGTATTAAGGATTCAGATAGAATAAGAGGCAAGAACAAAATATATTATATAAGATGATATTAAACAAAAATGGCCCCAATGAATATGTTTATATATGCAACCTGACATACAAAAGTAGTTCCTAACCCACTTTTGTTGTTTTGGAATACCAGGTATCATGATCACTTGGAAATGGAAATGGAAATTTCTTCACCTCAGTTTCTACTGGAACAGTGAGAAGAGAAAAGAGAAGTTAAGGAGTGTGAGAAAATAGCACATTAATTTGTAAGTGTTTATGTTGGAAGAGCAACACTTAAAAATACCAGCTTTTCTTCATATGCAGCTGCGCTTTCTAGTCAGAAATCAATATGAACTATCACTCTGAGGAACAGGTCTATGCAAAACTTAAAGTTCTGCAGAAAGTATGACCTAATTCAACATTTAGTGATCTCACCCCCTCCAAGTCTGTTCTGAATTCTTTTTGCAGCAGGAGAGGTGCCCACTGTGACTCCCAGGGAGAGTCAGACACTGATCTAAAACAGCAAAAGATCCAAAACACTAAGAGATACCTCTTAAAAAAATCTTTTCTTGTTGTATCCTTAAGAGAAGGCTTAAAGGACAATCTGCAAGGGCAGTTTTATACTTCTTTTTTATAGATACATGATTTTTAGGCCTACTTTGTGCTGGTTTCAGATTAGGAGACTATGATTTTAAATTTTTCTAAAAACCTATTTTTAATTTTTTTTTAAAAATTTTGTAAAATGTCCCCTGAAATTAAATCCATTCAGAATAAAAATTGAATAAACGTCTTAGTGAAGCATTTTCTCAATATGATTTTGATTTTCTCTCTTCTCTGAAATCAAGATGTCTTTTTACCACTGACATGGTAAGGAAATAGTATTGCTTTCTGACAACATATCCAAACTGCTTTCATTTTTTTCTTCATCCTGATTTGGAATAAAATTTAGCACTTTTTAAAGGAAAATCAGCATGGCAGAAACAACAAAACTGGGTTTCTCATTGTGACACCGCAAATTTTGATAGATACTGTTTTGAGAGCAGTGAAAGGTAGATATTGTCCAGGCTGCCAAAACACTGGGAACATTTCAGAGTTTCCAAAACAAATATTCTTCCAGACCCCAGCCCTTGCAGGCTCCAGCAAGAGAGCTTGATTTCTGTGACATCAGGTAACCACCACCCCAGCTGGAGAGCTTGTGGAGCAGCCAGTTGGAGAGCCTGGGAGGCCAGCAGCTCACCAGGTGAACAGCTGGGAAATCAGATGTCCTGGAAAGATTGGCAGTCTACTCTTCAGGCAGCTCGCTGTCAGGAGAGCTGCCCAGGAGGCAAAGTAGTTGGTCTTGCCAACCTATTTCCCTGTATGATTTCCATCTACATTAACAAAAACAAATAAGGGGATTGACAGTAGTTCATCAAAATATGTTTATATATATGTGAGTGTATATATAAATATGCATTATATATGTATATAAATATATATATATGTATGAATTATATGATTTCTAATTCAAAAGTTTCTGCCTTGCCCTTCCATTCCATCTGTCCCTAGAACTTAGTGCTTAACAAGCCCATTATTTGAATATATGAATTTTTGTCAATATTATTACAGCTAATAGGATGGACAAGCCTCTCTCACGGCTGTCATATCTCATTTTGCTCCTTCATTCTTATCCTTTTTTCTTTTCTTTTATCTTCTTTGTCCCTTATTTGTCTCACCAATACATTTTCTTTTTCTTAAGTAGTTAGCTGTTACCCTCTTGAAGTGTCCAAGCTTGGTTCAACCTTTTTAAAACCACAAAACTTATTTGGGAGGCAAGTAGGTGAAATACAGAAATTTCTTTTCATCTCACCATTAGCCATCAATGTAAATAAAATAAAATAAGCTGACAATTCACATTATCCCTCCCAAGTGTTGGCAGAATATTGCATAGCCACTCACAATTGTCACATTTAATTGTCATTTAACACCTCACTTTTACTGTGCCATTTCTCTAGTTGAAACCTAAAATAAACATAATAAGGAGTTTCAGAATTTAATTTGATGTCAGTAGAACTTCGTGGAAATGAAGTGGTCTAAGAACTTTTCTTATATTTTTAACAGGAAAAATTGGATAGGATACACTGTTTTGTAATCATTTTACCCTTTACACCTTTAAGACTAACTCGAATTATGGAATCTGTGTGTAAGCATGAAACATGGTAGCTATGTCATAGGTAATAAAGAAATTTGGGACATTAGCCTTCAGGCTCTGATTAGGAAGTAGACAAAATAAGTTATCTCTAGTTACATTGAGAGGAAAGGTTTTGCACAAAAGATGGAACCTAATTTTAAAATCAGAAGTAAAAAGTTCAATGTCTATTGTTTAGCCATTATCTCAGATACAAGAGAACATATTCCTACAGAAATATTTCCAATTTTAAAAAAATTTAAATGGTTTAAGTATACAAAGTAATCTTTTTCAGACAAATGCACACTCTCATATCTGTGTCAGACATATTTTTAATGTCTGCATTTAAAATAGTTCCAGAGACACTCTGTAAAGTAGAAAAATAATAACTAAAAAAAGTATTGGAATATTGTTCCATTTGGACAACCAGAAACGTCATCAGAAAGTGAAGAAATCGGAGGTTGCAATAAATCCAGTTATTCAGCCTTTCTTCCACCACCATACCCCTATTTGATTTTTTACTCATTTCTGGGTAACATATAAGCAATTCCACAGAAAGTTTCTCCACGCTGTCTGCCATCTGTCAACAAACTCAATTCTGACAGGAGTAGCCAGCATCTCAAGGGTGCAAATCAATTTACTGTCAGAGTTGGATGTGTTCCAGTGCATTTCCTCAGCACAGATGAAAGAAATTGTGTCAACTGAGCAGTGTTGCATATGTTTTTATCTGCTGTTGGCTGGGGATTGAGCTAAAACTACTAAATTCACTTCATTTAGAAACTCAAATTTTATCTGGTACATGTATAGCATGCAGTGTATAGGAGAAGGAAATCAATAGCATTGGTGAGCAATTATGAAATAAAGAGCACCAGGCAGGTATAGTAAGAACTGATGTAGAATATAACTGTGAGTGGGCTTTGATAGGGAAGAAAAGCACAATGCAAATAATGGCAGATAAATTCATCCCTCCCACAATTTTCCTGAACTATTAATCGCTTTGCAAACCAAGATTGTCATTGCAAGAACAAAACATTCCTTCTCTAAAGAACTGTGAATTATTTTTCATAGAGCAATTCACCATTACTCACCTATAACCTTTCTTTTCATAAAATGCAAGGTGTATCAAATGCCCCATTTTTAGGTACCTATTTAATTTACAGCAGATGAATATAATCATTGATGGCAACAGTTCAGAGCCTATGAATTTGACCTCTGTTTTACCTGCCTGAGTAATTAGAGATAATAAAGGACACGCAGAAACTTTCCAAACATAAATTCTTGATGTCTCCTTTGATAAGGGGAATTTAATGATCTGGAAGAATTTGAAGACATGAGCACGTTAATCCCTGTAGATCACACTGCCACAGTTTCAGAAAGCTGTGAATCCTGAAAGTATTCCACATTTGAAAAAATCAAGTTAGCTCCATCCCTAAAATGGTAATGTGCAATGGATAAGAGGGGGCCATGTTTATCACTTTTAAAGATTGCTCTTTCTATATATATAATCTAACCATTTTTTCATAATTTGAAATGTACAATGTTTTCAATATTTTAATTTGTCTTCTGCTGCTGCTGTGTTCTGCTCCAGGGTTATTGCAATCTTACTTTTCCATTCATATGTTCAAAGATAGGTAAAAAATTTGTAGGATCATTTTATAATAACCTTACCTTAACTTCTATCAATTTTATTGCTAGCCACAGGTGATACTTTCCCTGTTTTCATGCAAGCTACTCAAGAACATTTGAGAAAGAAATAATGTAATGATTATGATACATCCTTTGCCAAATTCTGGAGTGCTTTTTAGTGGGATATTGACCAGAACACAGTACTGAGAGAGCCCTTTGTAAAACAGTGAAACAGCATGTGACCGCCAAACACACACACCTTGTTTGGAAGAGGCTGCAGTGAGCAAGAAACCTTAGAATCACAGAATGGGGTGGATTGGAAGAGAGCTTTAGATATCCTCTAGTCCAATGCCTCTGTCATGAGCTGGGACATGTTTCACTATATCAGGTTTCTCTAATGCCCATCCAACCTGGTCTTGAATACTTCCAGAGATGGGGCACACACTGCTTCTCTGAACAACTTGTTCCAGTGTCTAAATCTACCCTCTTTCAGCTTAAAAATATTGCCCCTTGTCCTGTCATGGCAGGCCTTGGTAAAGGCTTTTCTATTTTTTCTTACAAGCTCCTTTTACATGTTCAAAGACCACAATAAGGTCTCCCAGGAGCTTTCTCTTCTCCAGGCTGGACAACTTCAGCTCACGCAACCTATCTTTGTAGGAGATGTGCTCCAGCCCTCTGATTATCTTTGTGGTCTCCTCTGGACTCACTCCAACGTGTCCATGTCTTTCCTGTGCTATGTCCCAGAGCTGGACACAGCACTCCAGGTGGGGTCTCATGAGAATGGAGTGGAGAGGGAAAATCACCTCCCTTGACCTGCTGACCACTGTTTTTTTTTTTTTCGTTCAATTCAAGAAACCCCCAAAATGGTTTGCATGAATCCATAAGAGCTGTTATGAGTTACTGTGCTTATATACCCACCAAAACTTTGCCTTCATAATTCTACTCCTTCTCTAAGATAATTTGTTATATCTCCATTGAGTTCACCTCTATCTGAACTATTGAATTCAACATTTCCCATGGGTTTCTTTAATGACACATCTAATGCTTGCCGCAAATTTCTTTGTGATTCTCTCTCCCGTGGTAGAAAATGTAGTGGAATACTTCATTTTCTAAATATTTTGGTTGGAGTTTTCTACTGTTCATGCAAATAGCTGTATTTCTTTTCAAGAAGGTGGCAAATTTTGCGTTGGGAATATAAACTGTTGTGATTTGTAATGCCTGTTCCAGCAGTCATTGTAGAAACAACCTATTTGTCCAAATTATTGTGCAGAATAGCACATACATATATGACACATGCTTATGTATGCATATGTCATATTTTTTCTCTGATCAAAACTTGTTGAAGGATAAATGCAATAACACTGTCTGGAGGTGTGAGATCATCCTCTAGTCTCTTCATCTCATGAATATCTAAAGAAATTGTTCAAAATCCAAACCAAGGCTGGAGAACTCACTGCTGCAAAAGATGAGAATAACCACAATCTGAACCACTTTTCATTCACTTACAAAATTCTCATCTTTGATTCACTTTTACTCAGTGAAGTTTTCAGGACAATAAAAAATGGTTCTGCTGATTCATCTTCAAGTAGGGTGGAAAGTAAGAGTGGAAAGTTGTTATTTATATTTTTTAATATTTGGCTATTGTAGTTAATAGTTGCTTAGGAAAATAAATAAATAACTAAGAGATTAGATAAGAATAAATGAAAGAAACACTTCACATAGCACACTGCCAGTTTCTGAAATTAAATACCTCTGGGTATAATGTACTCAAATATTGTGTAGAAGAATAAAAGGGAGCCAGATAATAATGACTCAGAATATATCTGTTAGGATAATCAAATCCTGTACTTTTAGATGCATACTTATCACTTCACTGGAGACATTACTTTATTTTTCTTATGCATAGTATGTTACAGAATTTTCTGTGTGGACTTGCGGCATTTTTCATATGCCTTTTAAATAAGACTGGAGGAGAACTAAGTACATTAATGTAAAATACAAAAAAAATAATATAAAATATAGGTGATATTTGAAACAAAGTTGACCAGAATTTAAAAGAGTGCAAAAGGATATCTCAGTAAACTGGTGGATTCTTTATTGGTACTTTTGTGGTCACCTAGTGTAAGTACGTCACAAAATTCTAAGAAAATAATTCAGAATAAAAACAAACACAGGCACAATAATGATCATTATTTGTATCTGGTTTCAGAGTACTATCTTCTCAGAAAAAGAAAGGGTGAATTGCATCTCCAAGGATCATAACTGTGGATAAAACAACATTAAAGCACGCTCTATTTATGTGCTCTGGAGTGAACATAAAAAAAAGAAAATTAGGATCATCATTGTCTGCTAAAGAATGAGCATGACCAAATGATTGGACAGTAGACTTTTACAATGAAGTGAGTTAGATAAATAGGAACCTCTTGTCATGTAAAACTATATGTTCTTTTGTGCCTAATTATGGAATAACAACAGGTGTGATTCCATCGCCTTTGTTAGAAATAAGGGTTTCAGTCATGCCTAAAAAGACAAATAGCTGGTACACCCCAATAGACTCATAATTGATGTTCCCTGCTCCATGAGATCAAAGTGACAGAAAAATTTTGTAAATATTTCAGACACCATATTTAAGTAATGTAGATGTATTTCTCCACCATTCATACTGGGAAATACTTGAAGACCACCACTTTTTTGTGTGAAGAAACTCTAATTTCTAGTTAATGAATGTGTCTTTTTAGTGTCAGCCTTTAATATTATACATATATGTGTGGGTATGTCTCTAAAAATACATACTTAAGATACATTTAATCTCTGGAGGTTACTATTCAAGATATTTATAAAGAGCCATAATATCTTCAAACTAACTTTAATCATTATTTTAAAGTCTAGAATATTCATTTATGCAGAAGCCAGCCAGTTCCTTTTACATTCTACCATATTTTACAAGCAGAACCATTAGCTGCTGTTACCAATACAGAAAGATTTGTAGCACTGGAACTTCAATGTCCAGTTTCTTCCACTGCATATTTTTGAAGTTCTTATGCTGCTCTGAAACGTCAGACAAGATGCCATTCTCCAGAACCTGAAACTTAAGGTCGCTAACAACCCCAAAGTTTTTCCAGAGCCATTGGAAAATTTGCCTCTTATCACTGCTATTCAGCTGCAGAGTTGATAGGAACTTGTAGGAGCTGCAGTAATGCAAGCTAAGCAAGGTTACTTTTAGCTTCATTATCTTCATGCCTTCTTAAAAAGGGGGAATGCAAAGTTATTCAACATCGAAAGCATTGTATTGTCATGGTCTATAAATGTGTTTGCTGGCTGCGTACTGTACTTTCTTTATCTGACCTTGCTCATTCAAAGATGCACTTGTTATAGTATGTCAGTCACTAATGAGGCCTAAGTAATTGAGCCTGATTGAACTGGCAAGATGCTGCCTAATTATAATGATAAATGGAATTGGCTGATCAGCTATGGAGGGTGAATGGCATGGAAAACATTAAAACAAGGTCACTCTGTGAAGGAGAACCACTTTCTTTTTTCTTTTTCTCCTTTTCCTTTTTTTCTTTTTAAATTATTCTTCCCCTTTCCTATGGCCCTCCAAATACAGACCCTTCATCTCCTTGCCCTACTCCATAGCCAGGAGCTCAGTGTTTAACTGTACTGGGACAGTTTAGGACAACAGCACTGTAGACCTGTCCAGCAGTGATCACCTCCTTCCCCTAACTGTACTTGAAAGTGTATATGGAAAATACCTAAAAGTATATGATGGAAGAGTTAATAGGCTTTAGATGTTCATAATTCCTGGAGAATATCATCCACAGTCATTATCCCAGAGAGGAAAGCTTATTGTTTTTTTTTATCAGATGCATGAGTTTTAATTTATATTTTAAGAAATCTTTCATTAATGCCACCATCTCTTTGTGTTCTTCAACTCATTTCAAATCTGTGACCAGAATGAAACTCTCAGGGATCTCTTAAGAAAGGTCACATTTTGTGAAGTGTTGCCATTTTATCTCAGAAAGAACTTGAAATAGTCTCATAAGGAAGAGTCAGAGGTTTGTGGGGGCGTTTTGAGCAAATGTTGTGCATTTTGTTCCACAAACTGACAGATACTGAGAGGACCTCTTTCTGAATATAAGGAGGGTAAAGAGATAGCTGGAAAGAGCTGGTATAACTTTATCAAGGACAGGTTTTGCCTTACCAATCAAATTGTCTTTTGTAGTTAGAATGTTCTACCTGTGAACCAGGGGAGATCAGTGGATTTTTTCCATTGAGTCTAGGAAGGCCTTTGAAAGGGTATTTGTAATTTCTTGGTATCCAGGTGGTGAGATATGGATCAGAGAACAACAACGTGAGTGTACAATGGGAAGGACAAGTAGGCAGAAAATGTTGCAAACAGGGGCAGAAAATGCATCTGCTTTCTAGTTGCTAATGCTGTTCTTCAGGCATGAGCAGTGGAACCAGTACTCTTGGTTTTTAGGTGTACCAGTCTTCATCACTTTTTCTGACCTTGTTTTCCTAGAAGGACCTCAGACCTAATTGACATCTTTGTTTCAAGAATGTATTTGGCCATGTCCCCTGGATGTACTCTGAAGCTGATTCATGACTGTTGTAAGCCGATAATAAACTGTTATCAGCAACTGGATCTGCCGACTATGCTCAGATCCTGTGAGATGATGCCAGCTGGTGAGGGTGCAGGCTAAGCCAGAGTCACCCTTGGCTTCCAGATTGTCATCCCTCATGCACAAGGCGTGCTTCAGCTGCCTTCTGCATAGAGAAGTCTAGCAAATACTTCTAGGAAGACAGCAGGAAAGATTATGAATGCTGCCCAGAGTGTATGTATTTGCGCAAGGGCTTGAACCCTGGCACTTCTAAAGGTGCACCTCCACCTTTGCTTGGATGCATCTCTGCTACTCCACAAATGTCATTGGACAAGCATACACACAACTATCTGGAAAAAAAAAAAATCACTTGCAAAAGTCAGTCTTTCTACATAAGGAGAATGGTAAATGGAAGGGCTGTATGTTCCTCTTCCCCCTGATCTCTTTCCAATGTAATTTAGAGATTGAGCAACTAGTTCATGTGTGTTTCTAACAGAAGTTGAGAAAAGAGAAAGAAATTGTTGAAATATTCCCATCAGAGTTTTGTGTGCCAAATAAACTCAAGGAATAGGGCAGAAAACTTTGTCAGATGGTAGGAGGCCACTTAAATGAAGATCATTGAAACTGAGGTTCAAAAATTCCAAGATTTAATGAATCTCCATGGATAGGTTTATTTTATAATTGCAGATGATATTTAGAAGAACAGGATTAATTAGAATTGATTATAAATGTGTTTAGGCTTAATTGAAAGTAAGATTTTCCCATGTTAAATTCAAGATGACTGCTTTAATATATAGAGCTTCACTCTAAGTAGATGCGCAGAACTAAAATCTGATATCCATATGTCTTCTGTGCATTAGTGTTCATGGCTTTTTTTCTATTAAATGTTAAAATAAATTTGAAACAATCACATTACTTTTGGTCTTGAGACAATTGAAATTAATTTGTAAATATTTTATTTCAGATCCTGTTTTAGTACAAATAATAAAGAAAAGAAAAATAATGGAAAAATTCCCCAGAGACCATATAATTTTTGAATGGTTGTGTTTGTTAGCCTAATGTTGGTCATCCACTACAGCTACAATATATATCTAAGCACTAAAGCTTTTAAATTATTACACATATAAATGTAAATTATATTAATAGGTACACTGTATTATTAATTAAATTTCTAATTATTATTCATAAGTTTTGGGATTTTTCATTAGTATTATGGACTTTTGATTTACATAGTAATGCTATTATGTCTCATAATTAGACAGCACATAAACACTGTTCATAACTGACGATAAGAATGGTTCACTGTCTCCATATTGCTGAATTTCAGGGTGATTAATAATGTGCAGTTTTTATAATCTGGGAGTCTTGAACACTGCCAATAACTTTATGGGTGTAACTAAGCTTTTTTACTAGGTTTCAGAAGGTTTGAGGAGCTGATCTAAATATTATTTCAATGCTCCGTGTTTACTGGAAAACAAAGCTTGCTCTTGTGGACCTGTATCTTGTTTGTATTTTCTGACTAGAGAAAATAGGGAAGAGAGGAGCAGGCTGGGCATATATTCAGAAGATAAACCAGATTTGTCTGATTAGTGTGCTAGGATATGAATACCATTCTTTACCAATGAACGATAACAGGTCAGTAATGAATGTCGAATACTGTCGTTTAACAGCTGGTATGTAAATGTATGGGAAGTCAAAAATTCATAGTCGTTTGGAAGTAGAGCAGTCTGTTGTTGAAGTTTCGAAGAATAAATCAACATAATGTGGTTTAAGAGTTCACTTTTCAAGCATGTATGACTCTTATGTACGTAATTACCTCATCAAATAACCAAGCATCTGATCATGACTGTCCATTAAAAGGGTTGTACCTGCATATTACATTTTTCATAAATATCAAAGAGAAAGTCTGTGTCAGCTGGCATTCCTTGTCCACATATGTCGTTAGGATGTTATACAGACTTGAACACACAGGAGGACTTAAGCTCTTCTGGTGTAAGACACATAAACTGAAGTGCCTACGTGGAAGTAACTGTGCGTGGAGTAGACATCTAAGATTGGATTATAATCACTAGAGTATTTGCCGATACATTCAAAGCTCATATTCTGACAAGCGGCTCCTGATGTTCCACTCATAACAATTAATTAAAAGTGCCTAGACAGATTCTAGGCACTGAGGTCACCTGGAAGAGACTGTCGTGTTCATGCCAGTTAAGTGTCCTATGTTTTAAACTACAAATTGTCTACTGTAATGGTACCCATACCATTTTAATAGCTAGACCATCCTGTGAATTGGTACCTGTCCAAGGTTAAGTCAAATTAATGGCAGGAAATGTTCTAAGTGTTTGCTGTTAGAGACATTTGCTTTCCATTGGCAGGAGCATATCCAAATCTGGCTGAATTTATTGTGGTGCAACTGAATTGCCCTATAGAGTCCTTCAGACCTTGCATGTTAGAGCTCCATTGTCTTTAATAGAAGTCTAGGAATTGAGATGATATGTAGATGCCTAATCTAGTTTGTGAGAATAAAAAATTAGATTTTAAATGAAGTTATTTATAAATGCTTTTCAGAAAGACTGTATTATATCATCAATGTTTCACTCATTTCGTTTTGTTTTATCTCTTACAATAATTTTAACTTTGATAAATTTGTCCTCCTTAGGAACTTAGATGGTGTTAAAGAGTAATAAATTTGGGAAACTCATTAGACAAAGTATTGAAGTAAGTTAATGAAGGGAGAAAAAAATGTACATATATAAATGCATAGCACATATATGTTTTGAGGTAAGGGTATAACTTTGCAGTAACTGTGGAAAAAACAGGGGAAAAAGAGAAGTTTTCATTCCTGGTTTTCAGCAAAAGAAAACTGAAATAAAGTTTAGTTAGAAACTGAAAAAAAACTGAAAGAATCTTCAGTCCAGGGACTGATAGAGTACGGCTAGATTGCTGGGTCTCTGTAGAACCCCATCAGAGTTAATAGAGCTCCATGTAGCCAAAACAATCTAGCTGAAAATGATCAATTTCTGGGTTATGGATAGAAAGAGGACTATTTTATGTTATTTCAAGGGATGTGATGACTGTGTGTGGTGAGGGAAAAGTAACACTGATTGAGAGAAACCATTATGAAAAAATACAGAAAAGACCAACCCCCCCAAAATTAATAGAAATTAATCAATAATAGTCATCTAGCAAATTAAAAATTATTCAGCTGAGGAGACACAGATGTTTTCTGAAAAAAGGAAAAGCAGCTGAGGCAGAAAAAGAATTAACAGCAAAATAATGCTCATTAGTAGTTTGAATTAAGTGTATGGAATTTTTTCTATCACTTTGAGAAAATTCAATGAGAAAATGTTATGAGTTGTTATCCATCACTTCTTTCAACATTATTAGCAGCTTCCAAGGACCTTTGAAGAAAACTGCATGTAATGAAGTTAATAATACATATATTTTATCAGTAAAGGTTACATCTGTCTAGCATTTTAATTTTGCCACTTCTTACTAATGTGGTGGTTAGAACTACAATAAAAATCATTAGATCAGGTATGACTCATCCATTACAGCCTGGAGAAAAGTCAATATTGACACTCCCAATGATCTCATATGCACCTTTCACATATAATTTGTTGATGCTATTATGTATCTGTGATCCATGCTTCCCAGGGAGGAACATCCTCTAAGGTTAAGTTCAATAATCTTCACAAGAAAAGATGATTAGAGGACCTGAATATTCTTAATAAATTTTAGATTAACAGACAAGATGACATTTAAGCACAAGATGTGAGCAATGATTAAAAGAACATTATGAAGGAGGGAACACGCTGTGGTTTCACGATTGTGTCATCTTTTCAACACTCTAGACTTATATAATGATCCTTGAATACTTCAGCTACTCTGGGCAAAAGAATCCCAATGAGAAAAATTTCCTTATACCAAAGCTAGTGGTTTAAATTCTTCACCTACTTTACTAACCTTTTTACAAGATAAGTACCAAACAGTGTTTTGCAGTCAGTTCTGCATGTAGTGCTCTGCTCTGACCTTACCTTCTCCTTGTTTGTGGCTACATAATGTGTATGACAAAATCCTGAGGGAAGTGAGGAAGACAAAAAGCAGAATACAGACCCTGAACCTCACTGGAATGGACTTTGACTTATTCAAATGTGGTAGAAAGGATCCTGTAAGCTGCAGCTCTGAAGGGCAGAAGAGCTTAGGAGTACTATCAGATCTTGGAGAATAACCTCCTCCGAGGACAGGAATGATGTATTCCGGAAAACCAGCAGACTTACCACGAATAAACAGGCACACTCATGATTAACCAAAATACGAAACCCACCCCAAAAATATACAATATATATAAAATACAAAATACAAAAATATACAAAATACAAAAATATATACAAAATAGAAAAATACAGCAAGTAGAAACAAGGATAGGATACAATGGGGGAATACAGAAACATTGCCTCGTCATGCAGGAATGCTAATGGAAAAGTAATATCCCAAGTAGAGTTGAAATTGGCAAAGGATGTCCAGGGTAACAAGAAGAGCTTGTGTGACTGCACTGACAGTAAATGAACCAGCAATGAATAAGCTGACCCACTGCTGAAGGAGGCGAGCAATGTAGTGATCAGTGAATATAAGAGGAGGATGAGGTACTCAATGCCTTCATTGATTTTCACCAACAAGGTCTCCTGGGCCTCTGTGTTTGGAGGCAAGGTTGCAGAAGGGAGAGAAACTACCAGCAGCGCATGAGAGTTGGAGCCAGCAATTTTGTGAGAGAGTTTGATTCACACTAATTCATGGGACCAGATGTGTTGCACACAAGTGTGGTGGGAGAGCTGCAGTAGGAGACAAATACTTTAACCATCTTCAAGGAGTCTGAGGAAAATTGAAATAACTGTGAGCATATCAGCCTCACTTCAGTTGCTGTGAAAATCACAGAGCAGCTCTTCTTGGAAGTAATTTTAGCACGCATGAAGTAACTGACTTGAAAAACTCCCCTGGACTGACATATAGCATGTTGTGTCTTATAGCTACTTTGCAGGATAGAACTACTAGACCTAGAGGAAGGGGAATGCTGACTTTCCCTTAGTCACAGGCAGGAAAATTATTTTGACTTTAGTGAGGTTTTCAACATGATCTCCTCTAACATCCTTGTATACAGGTTTGGACATCATAATGTGGATGAATTTATTACAAAAGGAGTGGAAAGTGCTCTGAATTTTGTGATTCGGGGATAGCTGTTAATAGTTTGTAATCTCCCTGGCAGCAAGTTCCAAGTGTAATTCTTCAGAATTTTTTCCGGGATCTGTTAGTCTTGTTTAACATCTTTATCAGTGTCCTGGAGGAGGCAATGAAGTGCATTCTTGTCAAGTTAGAAGACCAATGTTGAAAGATCAGCCTACATGTTTGAAGGCAGGTCTGCTGTTCAGAGACTTAGACAGGCTGAAGGCAGGGGCTAACATGAACCTTATTAAATTCATCAGTCTTCCACCAGGGATGGACCAATCTCTACAAGAATGCAGTGTAGGTAAATTACTCTTTCTGACTGACTGGGTGAGTATCTCTGAGGAAAGGTCTTGGGAGTCCTGGTGAGCTGCTATTGCCTAAATGGAGTCCCAGGAAGGTCATAGCAGGTGCTAAGACTATGGCATTGGAAAACTAGCGTTGGTTTCCTCACGGTTAAGCTAAAATAAATTTTCTTAATATTGACTGTATATAATGTACATAACATGAAACACTTGTAGAAAGCAGAAAAAAGAAGTATTGTGGTCTAGAAATGGACATTAAACACCACCCCCCCCCCGAAATAAAAAAGAAAGAAAAGGTTTTTCATCCTTACTTCTAAACAAAATATGCAGAAAAATATATGTCTGCCTGTTCATAATTCCATGAAATGATCATGTCTTTACTTTCTGCTCACCAGACATGTGCAAAGTGGTTTGGTTCAGATATTGTTCAGGTATACTTCTTCTGCTCCCTATTTCCCTGAGTTAAGGTCACACTTGCAATAACTAGAGATTTTCTGTGTGGTGAGATTTATAGACTGAACATATTAGTTTGATTCGCTGATTCACCCCCTTTTACTGGCCTCCTTCACTTATCCTTACATCATCCTTTACATCTACACCCGTTTTTACTGAAAATGTTAGCTGCCTGCAATCTCAGGTCAGTGATCTCATTTTTTATGAATGTTTCTAAGCATTGCAAAAAACCCCAAACACCCAGAAATTCATAATGTAACCTGTTAGATGGCAAAGCATGGTCCAAGTCAGCATGATCCATGTAAAATTATGGATGCCTTGCATCATTAAGAAACAGAAGTTTTATGTCTCAGGTCTCTGGGTCACTAGGTGTCAAAGTCTCTTGTCAATCTGGGCTTCTGAGAAGGACATATTCTTACTATCAAAAAGGGAGAGGAATTGCATAGTTCAGGCTCATATATCAGATACTTTTGAAACCAAACTTGCAGTAAGCAACTTTTCCTCTCTGTGGCATCAGTTTCTACAACCTAGATTGCCTCCACTGCACACTTCTCAAATCTTTTATCCCAGAGGCACTACCACTGTCACTGATGGGCTTGGCCTTGTCCAGCGGTGGGTCCAACTTGGATCTGGTTGGAATTTGGTCTGTTGGATATGGGGGAAGCTTCTCCAGCTCCTCACAGAAGCCAGCCTTCTAGCTCCCCTGCTACCAAAAGTTTGCTGTGCAAACCCAAGGCAGAGGGATATCATACACTCTGCTTCCCTGTAAGTATGTTTGCAGCAGAGACCAGTTTTGATAGAGATTGTTTGCCCTGAAGGGTTTAAAATAGAATTTGACCATATAAAGGATAAAGGAGTAGAGGGGAGAAAGGAAAGAGAAGGAAAGCAAAGAGAGATCAATAACATCAATATCCCCAGGACGTGAACAGCTGATTCTGGTTAGATTTCCAGCACTAATATGCTTGCTTATAAAATGCAGTCATATTGAATAGATTAGTTCTGACTGATCTCATGATAGTCCAATATACTGTATTATGAATGAGATTTACAGAATTACTTTACAGAAGGGCGGGGAGGTGGGTTGTCACCACATGAAGTATGTTGCTATCCTCCAAAAATGTATGCTCACTGCAGAAACAGGACTTTGCTTGGGTATTTTTGTCATTACCTGCTCAAAATTATGCCTTGTAGTGAAGGAGGAACTGTTTCTTTAGACACAACATTTACGGTTGCATCTAATTTCCTACAGAACTTTGATATTAGAGTCCATAAAAATATATTGATAGAAATATGTTGATAGGTTTACTGTTGAATAGATAGGGAAAACATCAGGGATTGAATGACAGAATTCCATTTCTATTTTGAGAAAATACAGACAGGTTGGTTTTTCTTAAAAAGAAAGTTTTTCTTGGCACAGATTTTATGAATTTTAGTATATAAATTGCTGTTTATGGGTCTGCTCAGACCATGGTTCAGTAGCATAGTAAATGGCAAATATAAATGTAGGTGTCTTAACATGGGTTCAGAAATGCTGCAGAGATATTCTGTTTCAGAGTGAGACAAGCTTGCCTTTCTTCTTCAGCTTTCTTCAAAAAATATTGGTGTGTTTTCTGACAAGTGCAGGTGATGTAAAATATGTATAAAATCAGGGGGACAAAATACTATGAGGGATAGTCCACATAAAGTATTCTGGCTAAGAAATTTGATTGTGTGCCTATGCCTGATATAGATCAGATTAGTACTGCCTGATAATGAGACAGTGCAAAAAGTCTGGTATTGGTGACTGTGGAACAGCACAGTATCATGTACTGAGAAGTACATGGCTTCTCAGAGTCACCCGTGGAAAGCAATTGCTGCAGAGATGAATATGAATATTAAAATCCATAGATGAATTAATTCAGAAGTTTCATAATTGAAATTATATACAAGGAATACACTGCAGAAGAACCTTTATTTGAAAAGGTGTGGAACTTGGTCTCACATAGCACACTAAAAGAAATTTTGAACATGCTGAGAAAGCCAATACTCTGTGTTTTTAGGAATACAGAAAAAAGGTTTAAGGGGTTAGGCAGTTTGCCTTACACTAATTTGCCAATGTCTTTTTTCTTAACATAAGTACTTCAAGGTACAAGTATTACCCCATGAACATTTGTTTTTTGACATATTAAGGCTGTGAATGTCTTGCCAAGACATTGCAATGAATAGTCATGAGCAGTGCTCTACATCTAGCCTCAGACAGAAAGGGCATGTTAGGCATGTGGAATGAGTACTAAGAATCCCTGAAAGAGGAAACTGCCTTAATTTACAGTGGAAGCAAGAACAAGTGCGATCCATGGTGCAACATGTGTAGCTTTACTTATTCAGGCCAGTGCTAAAGGAAGAGGAGCCACACACCCTCTCTGTGTGAAACTGAAAGAGCTTGTACTGTCTGATCAGTTTGGCTTATTTTCTATATCCGTACTTATAGATTCTACTCTTCCTTAGTTTGCCTGTGTACAATTTTCTCACTGATGTCAACAGGGGCCCCTGTGTGAGTTTTGGTGCACACATGTTTTGGTACATTACTGAACACTCTGACATAGATAAATTAATTTGTTCAGGTGGTGCGAGGGGAAGGGTTAAAGGTTTTTATACAGTACTGAACCAAGGAGTGTTTTTGTAACAACTAACTCCAAATCTTCACTAAAATGAACATTTTCCTTTAGTACAAAATGAAAAAAATAACAGGGAGGTAGTAAGTCTTCTGAGTAAAGTGGGAATATTGAAAATCAGAACGAGTTTTGCTCTAGCTCTCATCTTTTTGTTTTTTTAAAACTGCTTTCTTGTCATCTGAAAAGGCTCCCAGAGAGAAGGAAAAGAAAAAAAAGAAGCCTTCAAGCTTTAATAAAGCATTACATTTGACACAGCAGAGAGACAGCTAGTGAAGAGAGGAGACATCTTTGGCAAAATGACATTGAGAACCTTCAGAGCTGCTTGCTGTGTTCATGCTAGAGAAATCCTTTATGTGTGCAATAATCTACAGCCATAGCCTTGGAGGTTTATTTCTCCATCACCTTTCCCCTTCCCGACACCTTAGTTCTCAACACACCTGAACGCCAGCAAAATGAGCTGGAAGGCTCTCAGCTATTTTTCATACAATCTAGTGATTGGATAGACAAATAAAGAATGTTTGGGATTTTTTCTTATTCTGGTTCTGTATTTTCCTCCTTTATGTGCCTTGTATTTGGATGGTTGGGTTTTACTTGTTTCAAGGAAAAAGCTGTTTTACACCTTCAGAGTGCTGTTACTGCCAATGAGCATCGACGGTAATGGACTTCATGCATAATTCATGCAATCAAAACTTTGTGACTGTGTAAAATTTTGTACCCCACATCCTGTGCCTTCAAATCGGCTTCCATAAAATGTCAGAAGTTACAGCAGTGGGGCTCACTGAGTGGCCATAAGCTGAAACACTAATGAAGCTGCCTGAACAGCACCATAGAGAGCCATTTAATCAGCCTCTGTTTTTAATTTTAGTTGGCTGACAGGTGGCCAAAAGTACTGAAACACTGAAAGGAAAAAAGGAAACCTGATTCAGTTATCACTAAACAGAACAGGAAACACATAAAGACATTTTTATCCAGACTTTACTTTTGATGGCCAAAATTAAAGATTACTTTGAAAACACCTTAGCATTTGTGTTATTAAATATTGAAAATACATTATCCAGCTTAATAATTATGGAATTAGATATGAATTACTGAAGTAAATTCCTTCAAGGCATTGTGACCAGGGAGGTGTGTTATCTCAAATTTACACATGTCTTAGAGTTTTTTAATAAGATTTAAAAATAGTATCAACTTCCCAGTTCCCCAGATTATGCTTGTGCTCCTTTTCTTTCTTACTTTCCCCACTTACATTGATTTAATCTAATCAATGGTTTCCTGAATTTAGGCAGGACTGACTGTGCTTCCCCAAGAGACAAGAGTAGAAAGAGATATTCTTTGAATATAAATCTATTCCATTTTATTAAATACACCAACTGAAAACTCAGTTACTGAAATTGTTGAATGCTAATCCTTGCTTTTGAGCCCGGTGACTGTGGGGTCTCACAAATGAGTTGAGCTCAAGCACAGTAAAAATCTGTAGAGAACAATTCTACTGTTCTGTCCACAGCCAGTAACTGGTGGCTCACCTCCACAAGCATAACATCTGTTTTTTGAACATTCTTTACCACTTGGTGACAAATATGTAGGCTATCCACACACATCGGTTATCTCTGCTTCTTCCTTACAAAATTCCTGATACTGATATTACCCAGAGGTATGAGAGATTAATTAAGTTTCTGTAAAAACATAACCAATTTTATCATTCTGACGTGTCAGCGTTCAGTGTTTCTGAGTGGCTACTACATTAAAGACTTAGATAAAGGATGAATTCTTCCTCATTATGTCCTCCCTTATTTGCTCAAACCTTAAAATCTCCTGCTTTTCTGTCTTAGACCTTGCATAGTTCTTTCTGTGCCTGCATCATCCATGATACTAAAAGAAGAATTTCCAATTCATGTTATCGGGAATTATGATTACTGTGAAGCTACTTTGCATGGGATATTCAATATAAACTAAAAAATTAAAAATACTGGGCATTCAGATTACCTTTTAATCTGGAGTGTGTTGCACTAACCATCCTAGAAAAACAAAAAAAGAAGTTTAGAATTTACTTAGCTGTGAACAGTGTGCACAAAAAATTTTAGTAGTCTGTCTTCTTCAAAAGTTCATGGCAACAGTTTCCTCCATACCCCTGCACATGTTCCCATATCTTAGTGGTGTCCCATGTTCTTCCTCAACGTCCACCTCTTAACAGATGGATAGTTGTATTTACTTTTCTTGAGGTTATGAATAGAACCTGTGTACAGCCTGTATGGAGTGGATATATTAAAAACAAAGTAGAAAGAGCTTATAGGATGGTAATATGTTTGGGATTAGAAAAAACCTATAAAATTCTGCTCAGAGGAAAATGAAAGCACAGAAGTACATTTCTGTCCATGGCTGCTGTCTATTCTTTCAAAGCATGCCTGAATATTACAAAATCCCATTTCAAGTCTAATTCAGAATTGGCAGATGTTACACTTGTAATTCTACATCTGAAGGTCTTATTATGGGTGACAACTTTTAACTACTCTTTATCCTCCCTCATTGTCATGACTGAAGTCAGCAAGACTTTGCCTGGTCTCTGATTGCATTCATGCACTGGGTTATTCATTCTTCTAATATTGCTGCATCTGATTAAAGAGCCCTATAAAAGATAGAGCCACCTTTATTTCAAGTATGTTTTAGCTCATGAACATACCTAACAAGCTTCTATATGAACAAAGATGAGATCAATCCTGGCAATATTGAGGTGCATAGATCAGCCGAGAAGAAGCACATTGAACCAAGATACCATTGGGAAGGGTATAAGCAGAAATAACTCAGGAATAATGCTTTAACTTTTGCTAGCAACATTTGGCACAATGAGAAAACATGCAATGTACAAAACAAACCTTTCAATATTTATGAATGTCATTGTTCACCTATTTCTAAAGAAATCAATATGCTTCTTATACCGACCTTGCTTTCAAACATAGTGGTCCAGAGTCTTGAAAATTTTGAGCACTATATAAATTACTCTTCCACTTTTTTAATAGACTGCCTCATTAATTAAATAAGACAGCAAACAACAGTTTTGTGTGAGTTGATAATTAGATAGTGCTCATCTTGGTGCCTATGCCTCATGGAAGAATTTCTGTCAGACACGGCCCACTTTCCTCCTTTCTCTCAGCTTATTAGGTCTTGTCTGTACACGAAATAGTTTAAATAAAATTTTGATATTGTAATTACAGTCAGAACACAGCAAAGATACAAAAATTCCATGGCAGAAATAACTTTGAATTTTCACCCATTTTCTTTGACATTTTCGTCTTCAACTTTGCCTTGTCAATTAAAGATACTGTTAGACAAAGGCTGTGTCTTCAGTGATAGAACCAGGAGAATTTCCAGGGACTATCAGCACCAGAACCAGAAGTACGCTGACAACCCAGCACCTTGATGCTGTGCGATGAGTGTCTAAGAGAAGAAAGGAGCTGCAAAATACCCTGTGTTCTTTCCCCATACAGTTTTGTTTCAGGCTGTCACTTGACTGAAACGAGATTGGAGACAAGTTGAAAAAGCTTGAAGGCATCTAGAACAGGATAGGGAATGGAACAGTCTGTTCAGAAATGTCCTAGAAGAACAGTCTCAAGTTCATAAGTTGAATCAATAAAAATTTTATGTGAAGGAATAGTAGAAAATGACAACCTGAGAGCTTCCAAACTGAAGAAAGCAGCCTAACTGCAAACTGTAAATATCCTATATCTTCTCCACCAAGGAAATTACAAAACTACTGCCTGTATAGCAATGGGGAAAACACCCAAACAAAAGCAACCCCACCGAAAACCAAATGTCCTACATATTATGAGCTAGCCTGTAGCTCCTGTGCTCCCAGTGCCTGCATATCCAAGAGGTGGCAGCAGCAGCCATACGTACTGTTGGTGTCTTCTGTAACTTGGCCAGACAGACAGGACCTCTGCAAGAGCTTCATGAACAGACTATGAGGCCACAAAGAACTGGGAGCTGTGGAGGCTGCACCAGCCTCTTCTGAGCCTTGTTCCGGATGCAGAGGGCAACCTAAGATGAACACCTTCTACCACTGTAAAGCATTCAGTTTAGTTACAAAGCCCTGGCAGCTGTAAGATAGAGTTGTGATTGTCAAACCGTATTACTGAGAAAGAGAAGCTGGTCCAGATTCTTTAGGACTTAGCATTTTTGTGCTGCATGTCTTTGTAACCTTTCCCACATTAATTAAAAAAAACTAGAGTTTCAAGAAATTAAAAAATCCTCATCCATATACTTCTGGTTATTAGTTTTATGACACATGGGCAATTTTAGAATTCATCTAAACTTCTTTAGGCAAAGTACTAAAGAATTACGGTCTTTTGAACTAAATTTTATTTTACTCATCATTTCCATCTTGGCAGTGTAAGCGTTGTACACAAAATGATTTTCTTGGATGGGTCCTCCTGACATGTGACCAGTGAGTGTTTGTTTTCATCATCAACAAGCAGACTGTCCTGCAATCCTGAATAAATCAGAAGAGGCTTTTCATGCCTAGAAGGCTAAATATGCTTCCCTTTCTTGGTTCTGTAATACAATTAATTTCTATTTCAGATATTGCATTATTAAAGTGAATTTTCTCTGTAACTCCATTCAGAACTTATTTCTGACCTCAGTTAAAATGATCTTATGTGCTTTACATGCCTTTACATTTTGTACTTCAATTTGCAACCCTCTAACTGCTGGACACAGTTCTGTTGGTACTGCAGGGAGAATGTTCTCATTCACTGATTTTTCTAACCTAGGCGTTCCTGCATTGCTTATATTTAATTTCTTGCTCTATAAATTGCCTTTTGTCTACTCAATATATTAAAAGGCATAAAATGAAACCAAACCCTGACTCAAAAACCTATGTCATACTTGCATATGAGAGCACAGTCACTGATTTTACAAGACACACATAGTTCCTGCATATCTGAAAGCAGACCTGGCTTCTGTAGTTCTTAGAAATAAGATGTGATTCGCCATTTCCAAGATTGTGCTTTGTCTTGCCTTTTATGTGTAAACTGGGAAAGTATTTTATATCACACCATAAGAATTAAGTTTGCAGAAGTCAAAAATACATTCATGAATCCCTACCAGAATGTTTCTTTTATGACACATCACATTTTATACAAATTAGGGTTTTCCTTAATTTTCTATTGTTAGAATATATTAAACTTTAATGTACCCAAACAAGAATTGAATTGCAAAAAATTATAGCTACTGTCATAATTTTATGAACTACTGAAGAAAAGAAAGGGAAAAAAGTGCACGGGGTAAAGCATGGCAGGACTAGAGGGGGAGAAATTTTCTAAGATGCTTTATAGAAAATATTCTGAAAATTGTGATTATAGATTTAAAGTGGGTTCTCAAATTATATCCAGTGGGATATTTTCAGCATGATTGAAGCACAAATTCCTACATAAATACTACTATTGCAACAGAGGCAAACTCTATAAGTTTTCTCTTCTTCCAGGTTAGACTATCATATTGTGTATGTTCTACTAACCCACAAAATATAAATTCAGCTATTGATATCTATTTACAGAAAAACAAAACACTTAAATATTTAGTTGAACATGTTAAGGAAGAAGATGAAGTATGAAGATCTGCAAAGATGCACATACCTGTGAAATAGTTTCACTGGAGACTTTATTCCTATCTCATTAAAGTCTCTGGAGCTTTGCAATTATCTCTAGTGTGTGTAATAGATGAATTTCTCATTTCATAAAAGGCATTATGTACATTTACTAAACAGTGTGAATGCCTTTGCAAGATTGAGGGTTTTAAGGTCACTTGATAAGTCCTCATTCTACAAATTAATACATATAATTTCTTCCATTGTCTGTCATTCCTAGGAAGAGTTTTTCTGAGAAGGAAAAGCTGTTTATTTGTTGTGTTGCAGGTTTCTAATTTTTTTTATTTCATTCACTGGAAGACTTACTTAATAGGGTGAGAAAGAACAAGAGCTAAATTTGCATGAAAGTGCAAATTGTATTACTGTCCTTCTTCTTCAGATACTTTCAGCATTCAAAGGACTTCTAGCAAAGTAACCCTCCAGTAGTTAGAAAACAGACCACTGAATTTATATACCACAAAAGAAACAGAGCAATAAAACTTCAGTGGAAGCCCTGGTGAATATTTGAGTATTTTGCCCATTTATCTTGAAATAAGTGACCCTTTGCAAACCATAAAGCATATCTATTTCTAATGCCCTGTAAGTTCTTATTGCATGAAATGTTTTCAAATGCAATTGTAACTCCAAACCAAACAAACGAAACCAAAAGTTCTTATTTCCTTAAGTAATGTAATGAAAAACTGAGGAATTCTTGTCATCTCGTGTATCGTGTCCTCCTGTGACAGCTGTGGATATTATAAAATTTTGTAAAAGACTAGTGTTCACTGAAATAGACAGATAGAGACGTATGGATAGATGTTTATCTGCTGACTTGTTTGACTGCCTTTTAGAGTGGTTTCAAAATGGACTCTCCCACCAGTTCTAATTGTACTGGCCAATAGTGTCAACAGATTAAAAAAACTTAAGTTTACTCAGCAGCAGTTCAGTCGACCTGTGCAGAATCAACAAATAAAACAACTGGAAATGTGAAAGTTAAATGTATCCATTACATGCTTGGGTATGTAGTCTTTGCTTGAAAACCACCTTGATCTCATGTGCTACTGCAGACCAAGAGTGTTATTTCATCGGAATTTGAAGTAAAGTCATTCAAGGAAAACATAGTGTTTGTGAAATATGGTGCTTGTCACCAGATTATGTTCTTCCCTAGTGGCTAATGTGGGAGTGATCCCATCACACTTCCATCATTTTAAGATGGATCTGTTGAAATGCAGCATCCCTGGAACAACTTGGGCCACACCTGTTACTGTAGAAGAGCTCATGTTATCAAATGCAGATTCCTTTGACTACTGCTGAAACCCTTTCAGCTGTGCACTACAATGGGAACCCCAACATTTTTGCTTTGAAAGACAAATTTTGCAATTACAGTCTCTCATTTACCATTTAATTTTTTATCACTGAAATACTTGACTGTCTAAGAGGTCTTTCTGACATTGTTTCTTCAAATAAAAAGGAAAAGCAAGATCCTGACTGCCTGTACATCATTATATTTTAAAATTACTCTATGCAAGATTTTCATTATAGGCTGCTATTTATCCAGTCTCTTAGTGTCCACTAAGTTTGCTTGGAAATTACATTATTCAGTATTTGTAGTTGCAAACAACTTATAGTGTTGCTGTTTCAAATATTTGCAATGTTTTAATCAGGCATTTAGGTTGTAAAGCACATCCTTTTAATACAGTGATTCAAGCTGAAAATAGTAAGTATATAACAGGATATCAAGCACTTTTATTCCTTCTGCATAAACTCCATCAATTACTCAGGGATATCCTGAGCTATTCATTCTTATTCTGTAAATCATTGCTTTGTATTGCTCTGATAACAAGGGGCAGCGTGATTAACAAACTCATTTTTCATCTGTTGGATTATTCAAACACAGCAGAGCTTTTATGGTCTCAAATATGCATATTTTAAAAATTACATTCTATGAAAAAAATTAGTGTTTAACATAGTTTATGGAGAAAAATACTGATTAATATCTGAACACTTGCATTTTAAACAAAGATTCTTTCATAAAGTAACATTTTCATGCCAAAAAGGTATCTTGGAGTGAATATATTTATTACCTGTGTCATGCTGTAATACAGTAAACATCAATAATTTTGATTACTAATGGGAAATCATACCATAAGCCTCCTTCATCATTTCTGTATGAGCTCTCTATGCCTTGAGAAATCAGCGAGTCTGTAAACGATATTACAGTGCAGTGGGAACACAAGTAATTTCATAATAACCTGCTTAACTTAGGTAGGAGCACATAATAGATACCATTTAGAAATATATCTGCATTTGCTTCTAAGGTGTAAGAACAAGGTACTTTGCTACTACAATTCAAATGAAGAAAGAAAATGCATATAATGAAAACATAAGCAGAAAAGACTATTAGAAGGACTCAGTGATATTTATGAATAGGAAACAGTGCTCTTTGCATGGCTTTCACGCACACACAAAAAAAAAAAAAAGGAAAGGTCCTACTATCACTAACATTAATCTTAACATTAAGCATTGCAAAAGTGTGTGAAAAAGATGGAGCTATAGAAAACTCATGGTAGTTAAAATTCAACTTAATAATCGGTAGTTATTCTTCTCTTAAGAATGAGTCCAAAGTAAATGCCTGACCTCAGTTATTATTTTACTAATGTAACATGTAGAAAATGTCATCTCCCTTGTTACCTATTTAAATGAAGACATTAAAATTTTTTATACCATACACCTGTTAATACACACACACATATCGATACACATTTTAATCACCTTTTTGTGGCTTAGCAAAATTCTCTTGAATGCACAAAAGCAAAGATATGCTGTGAATGACATTCCTTGTGCATTCAATTTTCGTTTGCTGTTAGAAATAACATGACATTTTTCTCAATGTCTGAATGATATATAAAGAATAGCATGATATCAACACATAAATAAAAATTTTAAAATAATGTCTGACTATTCAGTTTTTGTTTTGTGGGGATCACATTTCAAAAATTTACTGCTATTATTTTCTTTGTATTATCTTTTATTGTCTTTTTCTGTGTAGAATAATATGAGGAGTATATTCAGCTCCTACTGAAGTCAGTAAAAAATCCAGACTCATAGATTAACTATATGGCTCCAGTGGAGTGTGATATAAAGGACAAGAGATGAAAGATTATACGTGTAAAATATCATCATGAAGGTGGTGAAAGAAGAATATAGGAGTTTGAAAGAAGATCTTTAATTCCTGAAAGGCCAGTTTAATGATATAAAATAGAGTAAGGCAGTGGTAAGTACTCCTGAACCTGAAAAACAAAGATAAAGGTGTTTTACTGGTGTTTTTATAGCTTTTGAGATAGCTTGAGTATTATTATAAAGTGTAAAACAAGGAAGAAAAATCCAATGAAAACTCTGTCTGCTCCTGCAAGGGCTGTCTATGCGCTGCAGCTTCTTTTTGGGCATGTCCACCTGCTCTGTCAGGGAGACCTCCAGGGACTGCAGGTAGATTCCTGCTGCACCGTGATCCTCCATGGGCTGCAGTGCAGCAGCCCTCTTCACCATGGTCCTTAATATGGTCCTTCGCTGACCTTGGTATCCACAAGGCTGTTTCTCTCACTTTTTTATCACTCTGCTCTCTCATGGCTGCTCTACAGCATTTTATACCCTTTCTTAAATATTTCATATCAGAGAGGCCTCCAGGGTCACTGATGCTCTCATCTTTCAAGCTGGGTGGAACAGGTTGTGGGGGCCATGGGAAAGATCTCGCCCTCTTCTCACAGAAGCCACCTCTGCAGCCCTTCTGCATCAAAAGCTTGCCACACCACTCAGTCATCACAGTGCAATATGCTGTGGCATCTATCCCTTTGAGGAGTTTGAATCAAGATCCTAACTATATCCTATTTACCATTATGTTCTGTAACATCAACTATGTGACTCAGAAGTTTAAAATTAGTGTTACTACATATATAAATAGGCTTAGAGTCACTGGGCAGGTTAGAGATGGCCATTGCATGCAGAGAAGAGAGACATTTTTCAGTCCTTCAAAGACTTTCTTTTTTTTTGTCCTACATAAAACTCCTTAATAAACTCTAAAGTGTCAGTCCACCACCACAAAAAAAAAAAAAGAAAAAGTTATTGTAGATTCTATACCACATATTATGATACTCTTTAACTTCATATATACTTTTGTTTGTGTACTCCTTAGGATGTTAATCTCTTGAAAATAAAGTGGTTTAAGTTATTTGCCTATTTATCTAAAATTGTATTAATATGTGCTGTATGTGGTGAGCTCTCTTCCAGTTTTGCATAATACATTAGAAAAGAAATATCTTGCAACAATGTTACTGGTCCCTGCTTCTAATGATAAATCAAACTAGGAAGCTGGTATTATAAAAAATTGTTTACCTGTGTATCCTAGCTGTAGCTTGCAAAGCTGGAGTCTGTGGTAAAGCTGGGACCTGCATTAAAATACAAGATACAAATTTTTCAGTTGCAAAGTTGAGATAATTTAAAAATTATTGTCCAATAATACTGAATGCTTATATGACAAACCTGTATTTCTTTTTGATAGGCAACCTCCACATGACATATGCATAGCAGAAGTGTAACCCAAATCATTCACTTCTACCTCATTTTACCCAAGTGCAAAAATCAGATTTTTTTTTTTTTGTCTCTAGATATGTTCTTGTAAGCCAAAAATGGCTGGTTAGAGCTAATTGAATTTCTGTTTGGTCATTGTCACATTAGAATTGCAATAGGTTTCCATAATTGTCATATTTCAGTTTTGTCTAATTTTTCAGATTTCATCTGCAACCACAGAACTGCTAAGCCCCACTCTTTCCCATTTATTACTAAAGAATGGACCACACAATTGGCAGGCACCCTATTATATGAAGAAATGACAGTACTCAAAAGCGTTAAAAACTGTCATCCTTCATCCTTTGCAACTTCACTTTTCAAATTCATTTTCAGGAAGAAGGAAACTGTTTTAGATTAAAAGAGGATCTCATTGTTTGTTTACCTTGAACACAAAGCCCTTCCAAAACAATTAGCAAAGTATAGGAAAGTATCAGAAGAAATTCAATGGCTTTGTTGGGAATACTGCATATAAGTTGTCTCACTCCTAAACTCTCCCTCTGTTTGATTCTCATGACATACAATGTAAGAAAAATGAAGTCATTAAACTTTTAAGAATTTGACTTGCTTAAAATATGTGATTTTAATTAGCAAATTAATTTAGGGTTTTTTAAAGTTTAAGGAGGTGCAACTGGGTAATTAAATAAAGTATTAGTATTATTTAAATTGTATTTCTTCATTATTTTTTCATGTTAACTAATGTCTTCATGACTTCACCTAGATAAAATACTGTCTACATAGCTACTGTTTCCTCACTGTTGTATTTAATGCACACCTTGTAGTTGAAAGATCGATTAAAGCAGAGATAAAATTAAAAAAAAAAAAAAAAGCCCCAAGAATGAGATTCAATTCTTTATTAAGAAAGTAAATGCATGCATAGAGTTATCAGTTTCTATAGAACAAGAGAGATCTTGAATGTGACATTTCCTCTACAGGGCTGAGTATTTTCATTTGAAACGTTTGGAGATGCAGGTGGCAGATATGAGCAGGTACTACGGGATTTCTACAACTTTCTGGGGACTCATAATTTCAAACAGCATTAAACATCAGAGAACCTTGATGTACACCCATTGTCCATGAAGTCAGGAGAATTTAACTAATCAACTGCATCACACAATGTCTCAAGTTGGAAGGGACGCACAGGAAAGGATAAATACCGTTGTTTAAACAAGTATCTCAGCTTTCCTATGCCTTAGACACCATAGGGACATCTTAGTTTCCAGCTTCCTCTCCCAAAGCATGCAGACTTTCCACAGGGTCTGTGCTATGACTGCCAGCCCTGAATGGCAGTAATAGAAAATTTAAGCAACTCACACAGTAATATTAACTAGTGCTCATGCGAGTGAAATCTGCCCAGATATCTTTATTGTCATAAGATGAACAAGCTCCGCTGATGGCTCTGACTAGATCTCTGTGGGCTGTACAGGGACCTTACACACATAATGCTCATGTAGACACTTCCATTTAAACACTTGAATTTAGGTGATAATCCTGAACTGAATTCAGGCCCTTCACTGAGATCAATGCCATTATGCATTTCTTGCCCAAACTGAAAAGAAAAATCATTGTTTTACTGTATTTCTTCTTTAATTTGACATATTTTTTAGCCACCGTTCAGGATCTAAACAGAGACTTCTTCAGCTTCTTACTTGGAATGATTTTTATTTTGAAGAAATAATAGTTTCCACAATTTAACATTTTATATATTCTCAAGTTTTAAAAAGTTGCAAAAAATAAAGACGGTGGACCAGTCCTGGAGACTCTTAACTGAATTTGCTGTATGAAAATTCCTAGTTACCCTCTGCATTAATTCTTCACAAAAATCTGATAGGCAGCTTCTGCAGTATATGTGATAATTATAAGCACAATGAGCAAGAACTGGGAACAAACACACTTTGAATTCCTGTTTTTCTCGATAGTGAGGTCTCCAACAAGGTGTTTTAAATTAAGAACTCATTACCCATATCTGTAAACAAGCAGGTCTCATTCATAAGCACTCATGATCCAGGTTTGATTGACAGGTGTGAACATCTAACTTATCTGTCACAAAACTAATAATGCTAAAGTTCAAGGCTCGACTACATAGGACTGCACTGGAGAAAATTATTTTGATATCTAAAATCTGTTCTGTTCAGCTGTTCTGCTCAGTTTAGGTGTTATGACTTTTCTCACTTCTGGTGGTGTAAGAAGTCAATTCCTGGCAGCCACAGATCACCGAAATATGTTTCACTCACAGTAATCATCATGGCTAGATTAAAAGGTGTTCAATCAAATGTAAAAAAGAAAGGGAGAAAACTCTCCCTTATACCCTTATTGGTTTCCTCTCCCTTATTGGTTTCTTATACCAATAAGGTATTCAGTGGTATAAGAAAAAAACAACGGTGCCATCACAAAGAAAAAAAAAAAACCCTAAGAAGAGGACCCCCCAAAAAATTAACAAAAAAGGCCACCACTGTAAAATTTCTTACTGAAATTTATACATGGACAAAAGACTTTAAAATTCTTTAAGTTCCAAGGAAGTTGTTGGTTTTCCTATTAGAGTCTGGGTGATTAACAGCTTAATTATCAAACATGCTGAAAAAGTCTTGGTGCTATGGGGAATATGCGGCACTGCTGCAGCTCAGTCCTGGGAGTCTGTTGTTGGTAGGGTTTATTGGGCTACCCCAGGATGCTGAGCTGCATAAGGAACACCGTGTCCAGACCTGAATTTCCCAGGTCATGAATTGGATGAGAAGAAACTATAGAGATTTCCAAAAAGGGCTATCAAGACACTCTTTAGGGCCTCAACCATACCTAGGAGGGTGCTGCAGCACTGGAACTGATTGCCTCTCTTTTCCTGAAGATTTGTTTACTTGGGCTACAAAAAACAAAGGCTGAGACAGTTAGATGTTGTTGATAGTGTTGCTTTGAGTGAGAGCCTGGACTAAATAATATTAGGAGATTCTTTCCAAACAGAATTTCTATGCTTGCATGAAGACATAAGATTATTTTTTCCTACTCCAGTTTGAGATATTTAAATATTATGCTTTGATATTTTAGTATTTGTTTTCAGAAAATGTATCTGAATAAACTAAAAATGTTGAATAACTAGTACTACATTGGTCTATTTTACGTGAATATTGAATCTACTTTCTACAGAATAAAAATAACCCTCTTGAGAATATTGTTTACATTTGCCAAGACTAAAATATGTTGGCATTTCTGAATAAAAATATTTTAGTTTCTAAATCTAAGACAACATGTGTTTTTGCTTGCTATGAAACTGAGTCTAGAATACTTATATAAACAAGGAAACCTGACTTTTAAAAAAGGAGTGGAATGAAAAGCGTGAGTTCCAGCTCCAAACACAACTATTTTGGAAGGGAAGATTATTCTTCAACTGACACAAAACAGTCTGGCAACTGGGAGGATTTTGATTTACATCAAATTAGTGTCATGAAAATTCTTTATTGTTAAGACATAGAAGACCCAAAATTTAATCCAAAACTCTCATTTATGCAGATATTACACATTTCACCTAAAAAAACCCAACACAACAACAAACCAAAACCGCAACAAAAATTAAAACTTATGCCTTGTCCCTTTATTAAGCAGACATCTGAAAATGTATCATAGGACCATAGAACAGTTTCAATTGGAAGGGACTTAGAAAGATCATCTTGTCCAACCTTTCATGGGAAATGGAGCCTTGATAGCATTGGCACTCTGTTTAATTGGATATTAAAAACCTCTAGCAAAGGAGACTCTAGCACGTCCCTGGAGAGGTTGTTCCAGTGAGTTATTGTTATTACTGTAAAAAATTTTTTACTAATATCAAGATGAAACCTGTCCCATTGTAACTTATACCCATTGTCCCATATCTTCTCCATTTCTCTCTTGTGAGAGGAGAGTCTCTGCTCTCATAGAAACATTTTTAATAAAGATTTAAAAATAAAGAAGGCTGTGTTGGAAATAAGGAAAATATAAACAATCATATTGGAAAATGTAACAACACTGTCAATAACTATACGTGATCTTTTGCTTCTCTGTCTCAAAATTCTGCCATTTGTAGAGTGTCTTCTGAGCACAAAACAAATTTTTCAGAAATTAGTTATTAAGTCATCAGTAAAGCACTTCACAAACTTCACCCTACAGGAGAAGTGTCTCAGAAATTGCATACTAATTTGATTTATACGGTTTCCAGATTGCACACTGTCCAAACATCTGTGGATGCTTACCTATGACAAACCAATCTAGTTTTGAAAATAATTATTTTAAAAATAATTAAATTTAATAATTAATTATTGTGCATGAGCAAGACAAGTAAATAGAAAGGACCTAAATACCTCCTTGGATGGTACCTTACACAAAACATTCTTGATTGCCAAGAATACTGCATGGTGGGTTGGTAGTAGTGGTGGCACCTGGTGCAAAACTGAACTCCACAGAGAGAGGTGCAAGCCAGCTCAGTCAGCCTGGATTTTGGGGGATTTGTTTTTAGATTGTTTCTGATGTCTTAGGCTGGGGGAAGGGAAATGGGAGCTACAGGACGCCCAACCCCCCAACACCTTCTTGCCTTTGCCTGGGGAAACTACACCAGGCGCTCTGTTCAGGGAGCATTTTTGTTTGGTGGTGAATATCCTTTTTGAGGGTAAACCATTCTGTCTTTCTTACGATCTTTTTTTAATAACAATGTTTATTGTGATTTGTTGAGTAATTCATTACTCCATTTTATAATCTCTCTTAGCTTTTTCCTCCACTATTGAAAGGGGGCTTGAGTGGCCTTAATTTCCCTGCTGGGTTTTAAAACCAGCACAGTGGGCAGGTTCACATACACTGGATGCTCTTGAAGCCAAGAACATCTTTCTGATTCTTCACCTTGCTGAAGTGAGAAAGTCCACTGAAAACATAAGGCACCAATATCAGACGTAGCCCTTTCACTTCTTGATAAATCTACAACTGACAGAATAAAAACAGGCTTGGTGATTTTATATTTGATAATTTGCCTAATAAGTTACAAAAACATTTACATCGATTTCACAGCTGTGGTGTGTAATAACTGTATTTTGTTTCTTTTCTGTTTTCAAGGGTGTGGCAAGAGAATAACTAATAGTTGAATTACTTAATATTAGTAATGTACATCTATTACCTGTTTCAACAGCAGGCTAAGAAGTGTGGGAGCTCAAAATACTGTGTGTCATGCTAAATTGTCATGTGTATTTAGTAAAACAGCTAGAAATTTCATGTGTAAAAAGTCTATCTCATAAAAAACAAAACAAAACAAAAAAGCTTTTTCATAAAGATTTTACCCTTTTGAGCAAGTAATTATAAATTCCTCCATCCAACAATAGCTTTGTTTCTTTACAGAGATGGACAACCAAATCCTTCATGATGACTTGTTATGTATTTTCTGTGGATGAGGGAGGGAGTTTTGCAAGTCCATTGATACTCCTTTAAGCCATGTTAAATTGATTCCTTTTAATCACCTGCTCACATTCTGATAATGTGCACTTGCTCACCAACAGAATTTATGTGTAGCTTATGTAGTATTAAAGTAGAATTAAAACTTAATCTCCTGAAGAAAAATGTTCAAACTCATTCAGTTTATTACCAAATACACACAAATGCAAACACACAAATACATATATACATATAGTTTTACACACATCATAAAAAATGTATTTTTATATGTAAGTCTTGTGGAAGGGCAAAAAATTTTGTTGGGGGTTAAAGCACTAGACATGCGATAGCAGGTTGAGAATCAGGATTGTTCAGCCTGAAAGAGTGTGTGCTAAGGAAAGGTCTTCTTGCTCCTCAACTACCTCATACACCCAAGATATGAATAAGTTGGAGCCAGATGCTCAGAAGTACAGAGCAATTGGAAAGGAGCAGCAAAAGGAGAAAACACAATGTAAGAAGGAAAAAGCCCCAAACCAACACTCATCACATACAGGAAGTCAAACCCTGGAAAATATATTAAGAGACATTTTAGAATCTCCACCCTTGGAAGTATTCAAAACTCAGTTGAACAAGGGCCTGAAAAACCCCGTCTAATCTGGATCTGCTTCGAGCAGCAGCTTGCACCGAAGAACTCTAGAGGTCCCTTTCAACACACTATGTTCCAATGATTCTGTGTGTATATATAATTGCTAATATCTGAGAAGCTCTCCTTCTTTTTCATGCTTCCTTCTCTTTTTTTCTGTATTTTGATCTTAGATTTTAATCTGGGGAGAGGTATCTTTACTATGTTTACTATGCTTGTAACAGCTAACTAAAAAATGGGATATTTCACAAAATAGCTCACTTTTGTAATATCCACCCTGCTAAAGTTTTCAAAATAAGTAAGCACTCATGGTCTGTATAAATCAACAAAATAAGACCCTAGTCAGAGCTGGCTGATGGCTAAGGTTGTGACCTGTTTGAATCTATAAAAATTAAAATAACAAAGTTAAGATTGAATGCAGCAACATTCTGGTGACACTTGCTGCTGACATCCAAAAATCAAGGCTTCTCCACTGTTCTAAGTTAATATACTTTTTAACAGCTTGGATGAATACTTGTGACTGGATTATCATATTGCAGATGATCTATTGATTTTCAGCAAGATATTATTCCTTGTTTGCCTCTGCTTGCTTTTTTTCGCATAAATGTGAGGTTCAGTTTTTATTAGCAATTTTCTGGCCCCTACTGCAAAAAGGCATAACTTCTGTTGCTTAATGACACCATTTCTCTTGCGTTACTAGTATTTAAGATCTCTAAGACGTGCAACTGTGTCACATCTACAAATAACTAATTTTCAATTTCTAAAAAAACCAAGCATTTAAGAAGAGAAGAAAAAAATGTTCACATAGTCCAGTAATCCATTTGTATTTTGATAAATTATTATATTATATAATTAAGAGACTTCTGGGGGATACACCATAGATTCAAGGTGCAGGGACTCAGCTAAAGAATTTACAACTAAAAACATAGCAACAACTTTAGTTGTTATTTAATGTTGTCCTGAAATTAATTGGTCCAAATATTTTAGTATTGTTGTAAAATTAAGGGTATCACCTTTTTTTTCTTTAGCAAAATCTCAGAGACATTAGCAAAATACAAGTCATTGTCTTCTTCAAACAAAATTATTGTTTGATTTAGTTTCTGAAAAGTAATTACCTGCTTAACACTTGGAAGAAATCCTCATTATTCTGGAAACTGCAGTGATACAATAGTTCCAGTAAAATCAGGCTCCATAATCTACTTTTACTTGCACACCACCATCCTTTTCTTTCCATGGGTGTAAAGGAAGGTTTGGCAGCCTGATCGCAGATACTGCACGGCAACCTGACTCAGAGTTTAATAGAATAGAGGGACATTCCTGCTGCAAAGCCCCAAGAGGGAATTCAGCTGGGAATAAAGTGTGTCTTTGCATGTAACAACTTGATGCTGTTCAATCTCACAACTTCTTCAATTAAAGAGTGATTTTGTTAGGATTTTGCCAGTGGCATTGAGGCAGCTGGCAAATGTCTGTTACCTCTGGGTGCTTCCAAATATTCTATCTTCCAGCCCATGGGATATAGAAAATTGTGTGATTTGATATCACATCTCAAAGTGCAAGCTCTGGAAGATGCTATTGCTGAGACTACATCAAAACGTCACACAATTAGGTTTTTCTGTTATGTGTGCAGAATAAGTCCCTTAAGTACTAAAAGATGTACTGATGAAATATAGGGCCAGCAGCTGTGTGGCTGTGGCTAACAAATTACTAAACATTCCTCTCTGTGTTGTTGTGGTAACTCAATCAAATAAAATCCATCAAGCTGGTTAAAATTGAAACACGTGAAGAAGAACATATGTATTGTTGTGCTTCAGCTTTCTGCACGCATTGCCAAGAATTTCACTGTTATTAATCACTTTAATCTGGTTCTTCAAAAACTGGCCATTGACTCTGCCTCTTTGAATTTACAGATTTAATCTCCTAAGGAAAATTACTCCTGCAGGAACTTTAAACCTGAGAAACAATACCTATATCCTCTACTACAGTGATCTCAGAAACATTTGTGGAAAAGTCTGATTTCCTCTGTGTACCTTCTCTATACCATTAGAATGAGTCTTGCAAGCATTTGAAGTTTACTTATTTGTTACTAAATCTCTTATAAGGTCTTTATTGATAGATCTGACTGACATGATAGTTCATATATCCAGAATTGGATTTAATTGGACAATTACTCAGGCTGTCATGGAAATAGATGTTTGCCCCTTTTTCTACCTCCAACTCTGCAAAGACTGCACATGGCTTTCACTTGCCAATACAAATATAAATTAGAGACAAATATGGGCATGTAATCCTGAGGTAATTATTCTGCATTCGCAAACCTTTATTATTTGATGAGTGGCATACTAAGACTCTACAACCAAGTACCTGACCTCTGCACACACCACGTAAAACCTCATTCTTCAGAGCAACTGAGTCATACTCCAACATGAGGAATATGCCTCCTTATCACAGAGCCTTAATCTTATCTCCTGACACATGTGAATGAAATGAATTTTATAATAAACCCACTTCTTTATATTGTATCATATCATTATTTGTATCAGTGACAAAAACATCTCAGTTCTACTACTCTTATTGGCCAATGTCTTTCACTGGCATAGGCCATTTACACAATATCCTCAGCACTGCCCTTTTGACAGTAATATCCTACTAGTGAATTCTGAGGCTCCTCTTAGCTATACAATCCTCTGCCCTGTAAACATGAGTGCTTCAATTTCTGAAGCAAAGGGACTGAGTGTTACTAACACAATTTCAGCAGAGAGCACAGTGGAGGCCATGCATTTTCTGAGGGAGGCCCTGCATCTTGGCACTGGTGGTTGGCAGAAGTATGGAGAAGAGCCTGAATTTTTTAAAAGGAAGTACAGGAGGAAAACAACTGGGAAGTCATGGGTTCAGTTGTCACATAAGGTAACAAAACAAATAAATGCCAGTCTGTGTTTTACCTACCCCATTATGTATTTATGCAAAGACATTACAGTGAGCCATATCCTGTCTGAAGAGACATTTTCAACTTATTACAGCAAGATAGAGCAGGTTGTTAAACATTACTGCTCAGGCAGGCTGGGGGGAAAGACTTGATAACTCTTCCTCCCATCCTAAATATCAAAATTAGGAAGTATGAGCAGCTACTGGACACCACACAATAACTATAGCACAGACTTCAGCTTTGAAAGGAGAGTCCACATTTGATTTCATGAACCTGGTAGAGCTAAGAAAGATTAAACTGTAACAAAGACTGATCAGAAAACATGGATGGAAAATGGTCCAGGGACTTCTGCTTCAGTCATATTATTCTATATGTTCCCATTACAAATTATTGCAAATATTGCTGGGGACTAAAGATACAACCAAAGAGTGAAAAATGTGATCTTTTTGTACTGGAGTAGTTATAAGTAGATAATTTACACGAGGACCATTTGGGCAGTGATATTTGATACACCATTTCTATGCCTTATAAAGAAATCACAGAAAACTCAGTGAATCACTGCCTGGGAAAGGTGATTGTTTCACATTTGTGGTAGTTTTGCCTGGCCCAGTTTTTGCCAGTGAACAGGGTGGGGTACAAAGATGGCTCCTGCATGTCCTGAGTAAAGATTCTGGAAATTTTCCACCATGTCCAGCAGAGCCAGTCTCTGATGGCTGTAAAATGATGGACATGCTGCTGGTAAAACCTGGGCCAATTAAAGATGTTAGTTACGCCTCTGTGAAAACATATTTAAGAAGAAATCAAAACAATGTGAGCACGCACTTCTTTTTAGCCAGGGAAGGAGGAGGAAGAGGTAAAAATATGTGAGAGAGAACAACATGGAGGCACCAAGGTCAGTGGAAAGGCGGGGGAGGAGGTGCTCTAGGCGCCAGAGCTGAAAACCCTCTGCCAGCCGTGGTGAAGACCATGGGGGAGCAGG